>JACEIK010010119.1:9233-34617 GCA_018107945.1 Datura stramonium
CGTCCCAACTACCCTTGAAGTCAATAGTACAAGCTCTCAACATGTCCTCGAGAGTCTGGATAGTCCGCTCCACCTGACCATCTGTTTGCGGATGGAATGTTGTGCTAAGCTTGACTTGGGTGCCAAGTCCCTTTTGAAAAGATCTCCAAAACTGAGAGGTGAACTGGGTACCTTTGTCTAATATAATGGACAAGGGCACTCCGTGTAGTCTAACCAACTCTCGGATGTATAACTTCACATAATCTTCTACTGAATCGGTGGTTTTGACCGGTAGGAAATGAGCAGCCTTGGTCAACCTGTCCATTACTACCCAAATGGAGTCATACTATCTACGAGTGCAGTAAAACCTGTTACAAAGTCCATGTTGATCTCTTCCCACTTCCAAGTAGGAATTCTGATGTCTTGAAGTACACCCCCAGACTATGGTGCTCAACTTTCACCTGTTGGCAATTCGGCCACTTGGCTACAAATTCTGCAATATCCCTCTTCATGCCATTCCACCAGTAGATTTCCTGCAAGGCATGATACTTTTTGGTGGCACATGGATTGATAGAATATCTGGACCCATGAGCCTCATGCAACATCCGTCTTCTCAAATCACCCACGTTCGGGACACACAAGCAACCCTGGTACCAAAGCACACCATCTCCCCCTTTGGAGAAGACTTCTACCTTCTAATTTTGAATAGTTTCTTTCAACTTTTCCAATGTTGGATCTTCATCTTGTTTAGCCTTCACCTCCGCTACCAAGGAAGACTCTGATCTATTCTGAACTACTACCCCACCATCGGTCGAGCCGACTAGTCTAACTCCCAACCGTGCAAGTCGATGTACCTCATTTACCAGCTCCTTCCTATCTTCACTCATGTGTGACACACTTCCCATAGAAATTCTACTAAGGTCGTCTGCTACCATGTTGGCCTTACCGGGGTGATATAGGACACTCATGTTGTAATCCTTAAGTAGCTCCAATCACCTCGGTTGCCGAAGATTTAGTTCCTTCTGTGTGAACACATATTGTAAACTATTGTGGTAAATGAATACATCTACATGAACCCCATATAAGTAGTGTCGCCATATCTTCAAAGCAAATACCATCGTGGCCAACTCAAGATCATGGGTCGGGTAATTCTTCTAGGGAGTTTTCAGCTGTCTAGAAGCATATGCTACTAATTTCCCGTGCTGCATCAATACACATCCTAGTTCAACCCTCGAAGCATCACAATATACAACGAAGCTACCAGTACCCTTCGGTAAAGTCAACACCAATGCTGAAGTGAGTCTGGCCTTCAATTTCTGGAAACTCTTCTTACAAGCTTCCGACCACAAGAACTTCACGTTTTTCTGAGTCAATAGCATCAATGGGGATGCAATGGATGAGAAACCTTCCACGAACCTCCGATAATAACCCGCTAAGCCTAAAAAGCTTCTGATCTTCGAAGGGTTTACCGATCTGGGCCAGTTCTTTACTGCTTCTATTTTCTGGGAGTCCACCCTTATACCTTCGCTTGACACTATATGTCTCAAGAATGCAACTGATTTCATCCAGAATTCACATTTTCTGAACTTGGCGTATAAATAGTTATCCTTGAGAGTCTGGAGTGCTACCCTCAAGTGTGCGACATGTTCCTTCTCGCACCGGGAGTATATTAATATGTCGTCGATGAACACGATCACGAACATATCCAAATATCCCTTGAACACCCTGTTTATCAGGTCCATAAAAGCTGCAGGAGAATTGGTTAGTCGAAAAGACATAACAACGAATTCTAAATGGCCATACGGGGTTCTAAAAGTAATCTTTGGGATTTCTCTCTCCCGAACCCTGAGCTGGTGATACCCGGACCTGGGATCTATCTTGGAGAAATATTTGGCACCCTGAAGCTGATCGAATAGGTCATCGATCCTAGGTAAAGGGTATCTACTCTTGATGGTGACCTTGTTTAATTGTCTATAGTCAATACACATCCGTAGGGACCAAGCTTTCTTCCAGACGAACAACACTGGAGCACCCCACGGGGACTTACTAGGTCTAATGAAACCCTTATCTAGAAAATCCTTCAACTGCTCCTTTAACTCTTTTAGTTCAGCTGGGGCCATATGGTAAGGAGATATTGATATGGGTTGCGTGTCAGGTAAAGATCAATTTCAAAATCAATCTCCCTCTCAGGAGGAACACCTGGTAGGTCATATGGAAATACCTTGGGATATTCATATACCACAGGGATTGATTACTAGGTTGAAGTCTTGGATGTGACATCCTTAACCCTATCCAAATGGTAAATACAACCCTTGAAAATCATTTTTCTGGCCTTGATATAGGAGATAAAGTGACCTACAGGCACTGCTGAACCGCCCCTCCATTCTAAAACCGGCTCATCTGGAAAATAAAACTCCACTGCCCGAGTTCTACAGTTAACAAAAGCATAACATGCAAACAACCAATCCATGCCTAAGATGATGTCAAAATCAGTCATAGCTAATTCTACTAAGTCTACGGAGGTAACCTTATGCAATACTGTAATAGGGCAACCTCTATATACCCGCCTCGTTATGACTGAATCACCAACCGGGGTAGAGATGGAAAATGGTTCGGACAAGACTTCAGGACCGACTCCAAAGTGACTAGCAATGTAAGGTGTCACAAAAGATAGTGGCTCCCGAATATAATAAAGCATAAGAAGTAATGTGAAAAACTCGTAACAAACCCGTAACCACATCGGGAGAAGTCTCTTACTCTTGCCGAGATCCAAGTGCATAAAACTGGTTCTGGCGCTGGACGCCGACTGAGCCAGTCGGAGAACCCTGCTGAGTTTGATGTGCCACTGGGACGGCTGAACTGGCTGCTAAAGTGCGGGATCCACTACCCCCTGACCTAGTCATAGGGCGATCCTTAAGTCTGTGTCCGGGTTTTCCACACCTGAAACAAGCATCAGAGCCCACCAAACATTTCCTTGGGTGGTTCTTGCCACAAGTAGCACAAGATGGGAAAGTACGCTCTGTGCACATGCTATTTTGACTCCTTGAACCTGAGGCCCTTCTCCTCTGACCGTCTTGTGGCATGGATGGAGTACTGGCGGAAGATGGTGCTGGTGTAGTGGACCTTGGCTTAGGCTGGGAGAACCTGTGGCTATCAGTTCTAGCCCTCTTGGCCTCTCTCTACCTGATATGAGCTTCTTCCATCTACTGAGCGTAGAGGATTATCCGTGGATAGTCCATATCCTAATGAAGCATGGCTATTCTGCAGTCTTTGTCCAGATACTCAGCTACTCCTTGTACGAACCTGCTCATCCGCATCCTTTGGTCCATCACTAACTCCGGGGCATATTTTGACAGGCGAGTGAACTCAAGTGAATATTCTAGCACCGTCATCTTTCCTTGCTTAAGGTTTACAAACTCAGTTACTTTTAGTTTCCTCATCTCCCGAGGGAAGAACCTGTCGAGAAAGGCTATGCGGAACTCATCCCAGCTGATAGGGCCTGCTCCCGCTGCCCTGCTATCCCTCCATTGCTTGAAGCAAATGTAAGCAACCTTCTTCAGCTGATAAGAGGCCAAATCAACACATTCCTCACTTGCCCTGGGGAACTCAGGAGGATTCATCCTCAAAAAGTCTCTGATCCGGGCTACTGTGGTATTGCCATTTTGGGGAACAGGCGCAACAGCCTACTGGTTGACCTGAGTGGTCAAGGCATGCGCCAGCATTTGAATAGCCGCTTGAAACTCGGAATGGGTAGCTGGCTCGAGTGCTTGGGGCTCCTGAACAGGTAGGGCTTGCTGACGCCCATCATCATTGCCACCCCTGTGGCCTTCATCATTTTTGTTCCTCCTTCTGATTATCCTTCTGGGAGCCATAAATTTTTTGCAATCGTGAAATGCATGAATTAGAAGGGTGGAGAGATTTTGACCGCACGACATAGATCATGAAAGAAGGGAACATTTCCTAAAACATTCAGTAGCCTCTTCGTCATAAGTGTGGCGCGCTTCACACCCATGAAAAAGAATCTACCTAACGCGGCTTTTAGACTCCCTAGGACACCTCAAAACCTATTGCTCTGATACTAAGTTTGTCACGACCCGAGAGTACACCTGAATCATAGACAGGGGAAAAGGAGTCTCGAGAGACCCCAAGTCAACCCATGGCGTGAGCATAACACTAATTGATTCATATACAACGGAAAACTTAACTTATCAATCATAAAATAACTGAAAATCGTATCATGAATTTGTAGGAAACGACAAATCGAAATACAATCATCACTAACAAAATACTACACGTAAGTATGAAAGCCTCTAATCATAAAAGATAGGTTAAAGGGACAAGACCCCAACTAACCTAAACAGTATAAAAGCATAAGATAAAAAAGTTCTAAACATCAAACCCTCGGATCATGAGGACTCACCACTGGAGATTTAGCGAAACCAAGCACAAACTAGGGACGATGCTGAGCCTGCGAACCAGATCCTAAAAATATATGGTTCAGTACTCAAAAAGTACTGAGTATGTAAGATATACAAAACAATGCTTAAAAACATAAAAGTTATAGGAGTGGGGACACATGATCATAAAACTGAAATCGTAAGTATATCGTAAGGCTTAATATTTCAAAAAATATTCATAAACCCATCAAAGTCATAACATGCGGGAAAAACATTTCATAAATCATAACTTGATCCCAAAGAACATAACCATGAATAATTAAAAACCATAAGGAACAATGGGATATTTCTATAACCGACATACTTCACATGAGCACACATGAAATTGCTAAATGGCTTGAAAACCTTCCTACTCCCTTGAAGAACTTGAAGAAAATGGCTTCAAAACCTTCCTACTCCCTTCTCTAACACTTGAAATTGCTAAATGTACTAAATGGGAGTTTTCATCACTTAAAGACCCTATTCCGATCTCAAAACGACGTGGTTTAGGGCCCAAAAGCATAAAAAAGTTGAAATTTCCCTTACTGAAATTTCTCTAAAAGAAGTTCTGGCCCCACCACGAGTCGTACTATCAAGTCACGACTCGTGGTTACTTCTCGTGGTCACTTCACCCTTTTCCCCAACTTTATGAATTTGGCCACGACTGGCAACCCACTACTCGTACTACCATCCTACGGGTCGTACTGTCAACCGTGGTACCATCCACCCAAACCACTACAACTTAACCACAACTCCTCACCACGACTCGTTGCTTTATCCTACAGTCGTACCATAACCCGTGATGACTCACTCTAGCACCACTGAGATATTCACCACGACTCCTAACCACGAGTCGTACCATCTCACCACGGTTCGTAGGACTACCTGTGACACAACCTCAGGCTCCCGGTCTCCTCATGACTCGTGTCATGAGTTATAGGTCCTCACCACGACTCGGACCTCGAGTTATACTGGTGAAAAGTTCCAGGTTTTCTGCAGTTTTTGACTTAAACTCCCGGGTCTATTTGTAGGCCCTTTCGGGGTGTTACAGTCTTATAGTAATCAATGCCTTTCCTTTGAGTGAAACCTTTGGCTATATGTCTAGCTTTATATCGTTCAATATACCATATGAGTCTCTTTTAGTTTTATAAACCTATTTGGATACTAAAGTGGTGACTCCTTTTGGTAATTCAATGAGATTCTAAACTTTATTTTGTCCATAGGTTCCAAATCTTCTTTCAGGGAATCATACCAAAGTGTGGAGTTTTCTCCGCTCATAACTTGTAAAAATGAAAATCGATCATCTTTTAGTCTAATATCGTATTTAGACTCTTGGAGATATACAATATAGTTACTAGAAATTGTCAACTCTTGAGGATTTTATTACTCTCACTTATTCAAACATTCCTTCAATAGGTTCAGATAAAGTGGGTTGTTCTTCATGTAGTTCATTAGGTTATGGTGGCTCTTTAACTTGTTACTTTTTAGAGAATTCATGAGAATTTTTCTGATTAGCATTCAAGATTTCAATGTAAATAGGTACCATAGGTGGTTCCCTTACTTCATGCAATCCCACCACTTAGAGTCAAACCACTCCTACTAACTTTATGTTTCTCCAGAAATTTAGCATTTCTAGCCTTAATAATTTTTAGGAGAATGAGAAGGACATAGAACCTAAATCGTTTAGAGTTACTCGCATAATCTATAAAGAAATCATTTTTTTTTGTTCTTTAATCCAACTTTTCAAATTGTGTGGTATAATTGCTCACCTTAGTGGGACATCGCTAAATGTATAAATGAATTAAACTAGGTTTTTATTCTTTTCATAATTCAAGAGGTGTCTTAGGGACAACTTTGGACAGAACCCTATTTAAAATACACACAACTGATTTTTTAAGGCTTCACTACATAAGGATAAAGTTAACTTTGATCTGCTAATCATGCTTCTTACCATGTACACTAATGTCTGATACCTTCTTTCTACCATACTACTTTGTTATGGTATTCCTGGAAAAGTATATTGAGCAATTATACCTTCACTTTAAATGAACTCAACAAATGAACCTTTAACTTATCCCTTATATATGTGCTTATCACAATATTCTCCACCCCTAGCAGACCTTACAATTTTAAACTGAGCTCTGGTTTGTTTCTCTACTTCTGGTTTGAAAACTTTAAAAGCATCAAGTGCTTCTGATTTGTTAAACAGAAAATAGAGGCACATGTATCTTGGTTAGTTGTCAATAAATGAGATAAAATATCTCTCACCATTCAAGGAAGGGGTATAAAAAGATCCACAAATATCTGTATGTATGATCTCAAGCAATTGAGAACTCCTTTTGGCACCTTTGGTGGATTTGTTGGTCTTCTTACCCTTTATGCAGTCCACACAAGTCCAAAAGTTAGAAAAATCAAGAGCTTAACTCTATCATTAACTAATATTTTGACTCTTTCAGTAGAGATGTGTCCCAATCTTTTGTACCAAAGACTTGGTGAGTTCTTATTAATATAATACATTTCTTAGTGCCAGTTTCTTTATATTTCTAAAGTTTCACAGCAGAATAATAAAAATTGAAATCATAACGAAAAACTGATAGTCTAGAAAGAGAAATTAAATTTCTAGAATATGATAAAATATAAAAAAGTATTTTTTAAATCTAATTGAAAATAATATTTTAAAATGAGCCTATAAGTTCCCATGCCTTCCACAAGTGATGTTGTCCTATTTCTAGAATAAATATTTTGCCCACTTCTCATCGACTTTGTTAAAATTAGAAAACCTTGCATGGCTTTACCAACATGAGTTGTGGAACCAGAATTGATGCATCATGTATTATCGAAAACATCAATAAAATTAGATTCATAACATATAAAGGTAAAATTACCTTTCTTCTCAAGTCATTTCTTGTATTTCAGGCAATCTTTCTTCCAATATTCTTTCCTTTTGCAGAAACGACAAGAACCTTTATAAAGACTGCCTTTCTTATTCATAGGAGCACTTTTGCCTCTCTTTGCATTTCTCTTATCAGAATTCACCAAATTTACACCTTTAGTTACCTTGTGTTTTAACCTCTCCTTTTCTTGAACACATATATGATACCTTAGATCTTGAACCAACATTTCATTAGCAGTAAAAGAAGTTTCAGGTCTGTTTGTCGAATCACAGTTGATTTCAAAGACCGTCGACTAAAAGGATGGCCTGTCAAATGAACTGTGAGTCTACTTTTGAACTCTATTCATCCCCATACTTCCACGGGTGATTTGAAGGTCCATAGTACGAAAGGATGAACTGTCCTGTCAATCGTGGAAAATATTTAGAGATTTTCCCCTGTTTCAAAGAAAGTTCCACGACTCAATCAATGTGTCGTTGTCCAAAAGGATGACTCATCCTATTAATGATGGAAAATGTTAAGAGAGTTGGCTACCTTTTCCAAAGAAGTGAACGAACGAGTCTATGGATTGTCATTTCTATTGATGGTCCATCTTGTCAATTGTCGAAAAACTCTTGAAATTGCCCTGATGTAGAACAACAAAAGACGGACCAATCAATGATCCTTCATCCATAAGCATGGCTCATCGACCTAGCTGTCAAAAGTTTCCAGCCTTCCTTCCTAGTAAAAGGACGAACCAACTGATAGTCCATGATGTGCTATGGGTTTTGCAACACTTTTGACTCTTAAAACTAAGGAAATAAGCGTAGTCTTAGGTGTGTTTGTACGGATATCACACACTTTTGCTTTATTTTCAGGGAAATTAGGTATTGGAGTTGAAATCGAAAAAAGAAGTAAAAAGAGTGTAGAAAAGGACCAAGTACAGACCTCAGTACGAGCCATCCAATTGTGGTACGAGTCGTACTGAGAGTCGTGGAAAATTACAGAATATGAGCTTAAGGAAAAGGCCATGTTACGACTTGTGGTATGAGAAGTACCATCCTAGTACGAGTCATACCAAAGAAGTCATAGAAAACATCAGAAGAAGCCGCACTAGGTTAGTCTTTTTGTACGGGTAGCAACCATGAATCGTGATACCTACCCACCAGCCATACCAAGGAGCCATGGTAAAGTTCAGAAGAATTGAGGAATGGCAGATCTCAAGGTACGAGAGGTAGTCACGAGGCGTAGGAGGAAGGTATGAGTCGTACCCAGCCACTCGTGAAATTATTTAGAGGATGTCAGAAATCTCAAATTCAAACCACGACAGGATTTTACGACTTGTAGGATCAATATACGAGTCGTACCAATTTCCAACACTTAGCTAGATTTAGTGTTGCCAGACATTGTACGAGGAGAGATATGATCGGTACAATCATGGTACGAGTCGTAGGCGAAGGCGGCGACAATTTA
This sequence comes from Datura stramonium, assembly GCA_018107945.1. Taxonomy (NCBI): domain Eukaryota; kingdom Viridiplantae; phylum Streptophyta; class Magnoliopsida; order Solanales; family Solanaceae; genus Datura; species Datura stramonium. The sequence continues at coordinate 17,992 of JACEIK010010119.1, forward strand.
TTATTTTCCCTATTAATTTAGGAAATGTTTCTCATTATTTGTATAAATACTTTTCTAGGTTATTTTTTTAAAGAAATTTGATTCTTTTTTACTAGTATTCGACTTTTTGGAATATCATTAATAACTTTTGAAGAGTTTCTTGCTTTGATTCTTCTATTGTTTTTGAATTATTTTTCATCGATCTTTTGCAATAATCAAGTGGGTTTACTTTTAAATTATCATTGTAAGTTCTAAATTATGTTTTTGTATATGAATGCTAATAGTTTTCTTACAATTATGAGAGGCTAAAACCTCCACAACAAGGTTGTGGGAACCCTGGTGAATTAACAAACTAGGGTCTGCACAAAGTGATTCTAAACCAATGCTAATGCTTGTATTGCATTCTCTTCAATCTTAAATGTTTTGTCATGACTCGAACACAGGTCTGGATTGAAACACGGGACAAAGAACCCCGAGAGGCTTCAAGCCAATCCATGGCATAAACATAATATCTAACTCAATCAAAATGAAACAAAAGATCAACATAATCAATATAGCGAAAGTTTGAGCATATCATACATCTGAATACATAACATAAGTATAAAGCTGAATACATATTATGTCCGAAAAGCCTCTAATACTGACGAGTTGATGGAACAAGATCCCAACTAACTCATTATAGTCTGAAACTGAAAATACGAAATATAACTAATAAGAAAGGCCCTCAAGAGATGAGGACTCACCAGCTCTGATCGGGAAGTACAAATGCTGGGAATCTGGCTAGCGGCAGGACTGAGTCTGGATATTGGAGCCTGTATCATGAAACGATACAACATAGAGTATGCCTTCAGTACGTGGAATATACCAAGTATGCAAGGTAAGTAAAACCGCTAAGTAAGTAAAATCATAAATCATGCATATTATACAACATAATCAAGATAATATTCTAAGAGTAGGGATTGCATGCTATTTTCTAAAATCACGATCTGAACATAACTGAACATCATAACTGAATCGAATGACCCAAAGATGAAAACTGAATATTGGATCAAACCTGCTGAAAACATAATGTAATGACTGATGAACATGTATAACTGAAATCATGAGGGACAATGGGAGACTCATCATATAACCGACATTACCACGATAGAGCTTACGTGGTTCCGACTATCATGCTTAAGTGGGCAGAGCCATCCAAAGATTTGTCAGGGCTAAGGACGCTGCCATGATATCGATATCAAGCTGAAGGCCCCTTAGGGGCAAGGGAAGCTTCCAAGGGAGGTCCCAAATAATCTGAACATACCTACGTTGGCACGTTGTTCTGAGGCGTAGGGTCGATTGACCCTTAGCCTACTCGCTGCTAGGCACTACTCTAAAAAACATGCATATGCTCTCTATCATTTTTCAACGAAGCTGAACCATTTTCTATTGGCGAAGCTGACTCATAATGTACATGCATAAATATGAATCATAACATGAGGAGCCTTGACTCAAACCATATAACATGCTAAAAATAATTGGAGTCTAGACTCAAAAATCTATGTGGTAAGCTAATACATGAAGTTTAGATAAATCATGAAACATACTTGATCATATGGGCTTGACCACACTTAAACATGCTTGACATTGATTTGATCATTCGAAAACATGAACATAGACATGGGTAATTCGAAATCATACTTTCTTTATAAACATCTCATCATGCTTTACTACATATTTCATAGATCTTAAGTTTCATGAACTTTTATGGAGGGACATCATATTTTGTAAACCTTGAAAACATAATTTATAATTGAAAACATTGTAAAATATGTCCATTAATCATAACTCAACATTAGAAACATGCTTAGATCATACCCATGATTGAAACTTAGAGAATTCACATGTTAGGTTAAAACTCCATAGACTCATCAATTAGAATTTCATTGATTGAGAAGGGGATTGGGCAAGGGTGTTGATAATTGATACCTATTCATAACCCTACATACCTAAATAAATCTGATTGCAAATTTCCTTGATTGCCTAATGAGAATTTGGGAGAACTTTGAGAAATTTAGGCTTGATCACCCTTAGGAGCTTCTAGAGTTGCATGCATAGAAGTGAATAATCCTAGAAATGAACTTATCCTTCTAAACACTCTATTCTGAGCTTAAAATGACGTAGTTTAGGCCTTAGGAACTTAGGATTTACAGAAAAGACCTTAATAAATTCATAGGGAAAAACTCATTGCCAGTCCCGCCTAGGGACTGGACGACTCATTTCACTGACCACACTCGTGGTCTGCACTCGTGATCGACACTTCAATATTCTTCTGGAGGGTCACACGAGGAACACCACGACTCGTGGTGTACTCACGACTCATAGCATCAAAGTGTTTCCCACACCGCCATCCTCCTTCATCCTTAGACCATTTCGACCACAGTTGACCTAACGAATCGTCAGGATTGACCACGACTCATGGTCACACTCGTGGTCACCCCAAAACTGAAAATTTCATCCACAACCAAATTCTCCCCATGAGTTACCCATGACTCTCGTGGTGCATCCCCATGGGTCATGTGGGATGACGACTACCCTGTAACCTGATGCAGAAAATTCTATTTTCTCCGTTTCAACTCCTGGGTTTGGATCTAGGTTTTCGCTTTACAATATCTTCCTTGGAAATACCCATCCTCGAATGTAGGAAAACATACTGAAAGCATAGAATGCAATCATCATACCCAAATACTAAACATACATGCTGAAAAATTGATGGAGTGACCGACTTTGAGTTGAACTACATGACTGAACTTAATTCCTGAATCAAACATACATTCATTGACATAAAAGAAACTAGGGCACATGAACTAAACATGAAACTGAGTAGAATACTAAGGAGGAAACTGATACCTCAAGCCGAAACTGAGCTGAAAGGGAATAGATGTGGGTATTTATCCATCATATCTTCTTTGGCTTCCCACGTAGCTCTCTCAACAAGTTGATTCCTCCAAAAAACCTTGACTGAGGCTACATCTTTGTTTCTTAGATTTCAAACCTGACGGTCAAGTATTTCTACTGATCCTCCCCATAATCTGCCACAGCTATCTATCACACCGACACTGTCCACTGAAAACTAGAGCTGAATCACCCAAACACTTTTTATGAGTGATACATGGAAAACTGGATGAACTGAAGCTAATTTTGAGGGCAACTCTAATTCATATGCTACCTTACAACCTGTTTCACAATCTACTAAGAACCAACATTAAGGGGGATTGAATTTCCTTTCTTTTCCAAATCTCATCACCCTTTCATGGGGATACCTTCAAACACCCAATCATTAATTCAAACTCAAGCCCTCTCCTCCTCACTTCCGCATAGGACTTTTGACGACTCTAAGTTGTTTTCAACCTATCCCTTATAAACTGAACTTTCCCCATAGTCTCATGAACTAAATCTGGACCTATCAATGTAGCTTCACCGACCTCAAAACCAACCAATAGAAGAGCATATCTCAGCCCATAGAGATCCTCAAACGGAGCCATCTGAATGCTGGAATGGTAGCTGTTGTTATATGCAAAGTCAATGAGAGGCAAATGATTATTCAAACTACCCTTGAAATCAATTACACATGCTTTCAATATATCCTCAAGAGTCTGAATAGTCCACTCCGCCCACCATCCGTTTTCCTATGAAAGGTTGTATAAGTTTGACCTGAGTACTGAGTCCCTTTTGAAACAATTCTAAAACTGAGTCCTCTATCTGATATGATAGACAAGTGGAACCCATGCAACCGAACTAGATCCCGAATGTACAATTTTAGCATAACTTTCCACCGGTAGTTTTGATAGGTAAGAAATGAGCTGTCTTAGTCAAACTGTCCATAACCACCAAAATAGAGTCATACTGTCGGAGGGTACGAGGCAACCCTATAATGAAATCCATATTGATTTCCTCCCACTTCTAAGTAGGGATAATAATGTCTTGAAGCACGCCTCCGAGTCTTTGATGCTCAACCTTCACCTGTTGAAAATTTGGACACTTAGCCACAAATTCCCGTTATGTCCTTCTTCATGCCACTAAACCAATAGAATTCCTGTAGATTATGGTACATCTTGGTGGCACCTGGATGTATAGGAGTATTTGGAACTATGAACCTCGTGCAACATCCGACTCTCAAATCATCACTACTTGGAACACATGTTTCACCCTGATATCGAAGCACCCCATCTCCCCTTGGAGAAAACTTCTACCTTCTGTTTCTGAACGACTTCCTTCAACTTTACAAAAATAGATCTCATCTTGTCTAGATTTAATCTCGGTCACTAAGAATGATTCTTGCCCATTCTGAACAATGACACCACCACGGTCGAGGTCAACAAGACGGACTGTACCTGCAAGCCAATGTGTATATCCTTCAATAACTCCTTCCTTTCCTCATCTAAGCATTGGGAGCATTAATTTCCATGAAAAGCCTACTATGAGCATCCGCCACCACATTAGCCTTGCCCAAATGGTAGAGAACACACATATCATAATTCTTCAAAAGCTCCAACCACCTTCTCTCGATGCGCATTCAAATCCTTTGGGTAAACACGTACTGTAGGCACTTTTGGTCTGTAAACACATCTACATGGATCCTAAGCAAATTAGTGTTCCCAAATATTCAAGGAAAATACTACGTCGCCACCTAGATCGTGAGTCAGATAGTTCCTTTCATGGACTTTCAACTGCTTGGAAGTATAGGATATAACTTTATCGCGGTTGCATAAGTACACAACCAAAGGCTGATTTTGAAGCGTCATAATATTACCACAAACCCATCGATGCCTCAGGTAGGGTCAATACCGGTGCTGAGGTGAGCTGGGTCTTCAACTATTTGAAGCTCTTCTCACAAGCCTGACCATTGAAACTTCACTTTCTTGATCAATTTAGTCAACGGTGCTGCAATGGATGAAAACCTTCAACAACCTTGATAGTAACCAGCTAAAACCAAGAAACTCTTGATGTTCGAAGGACTCACTGGTCTAGGACAATTCTTGACCGCTTCTATCTTTTGAGAGTCCACCTACACACCCTCACTGAAACCATGACTCCAAAAAATGCCACCGCGTTCGACCAAAACTTGCATTTACTGAATTTAGCATATAACTGACAATCCTTCAGAGTCTGTAGTAGTACCTTCTAATGAGCGTGTACATGCCCCTCCTCCCTCCGAGAGAATATAAGGATTTAATCTATGAACACAATCACGAACATATCCAAATATGGCTTGAACACCTTGTTCATCAGATCCATAAAATTTGCAAGAGCATTCAAGTTGGTCCAAAAGACATAATTACAAACTCAAAATGACCATGCCGAGTCCTTGAAAGCTATCTTCGGGATGTCACTCTCCCAAACCTTAGTTGGTGTATCTGGACCAGGTCTGATTGAAAACACTTAGCACCCTGAAGCTGGTCAAAGAAGTCATCAATCCTAGGAAGAGGATACCTGTCATTGATGGTGACCTTGTTCACTTTCGATAATCAATACACAAACGAAGAGAACCATCCTTCTTGCAAACAAAGAGAACTGGTGCAGCCCATGGGAATTTCCTAGGTCTCGATGAAACCTTGTCTACAAGATCCTTCAGCTGATCCCCTTAACTCCTAAGCTCTCGGCTAGAGCCATTCTATAAAGAGGGATAGATATAAGCCGCATATCAGAAAGAAGGTCAATACCAAAATTGATCTCCCGCTCGGGAGGGATTCCCGGTAAATCATCTGGAAACACTGTAGATACTACACTATAGGAACTGATCGATAGTCAGGGTTTCCAAATGTCTCATCCTTGACCCTAACTAGATGGTACACGCAACCCTTAGAAATCATCTTTCTAGCCTTAAGGTAGGAAATGAAATGACCTACAAGAACAACTAAACGACCCTTCCAATTTCCAGGGACCGGCTCACCTGAAATCTGAACTCTACTACATGGGTTCTACAATTGCCTGAGGCATAACATGCATATAACCAATCCACATGAGGATAACATCAAAATCGGTCATGTCTATCCTACTAAATCTGCTAAGGTGACTTTCTGAAGTATTGTAACAGGGTAGTTTCTATATACCCATCTAGCTATAACTAAATCACCACTGGAGTAGAGACTGAGAAGGATTCTGATAAGATTTTGGGACTGACTCTAAAATTACTAGCAACATAGGGAGTCACAAAAGATAGCACCTAGATCTAACAATGCATAAGTATCAAGATGAAAACTCATAACATACCAGTGACTACATCTGGGGAGACCTCATGCGCCTGACGAGATGCTAGGGCATGAATCTCATGACACTGACCACCACTCTCACTAGCAGATGCCCCGCTGGGCTGGGCGTGTTGTGGAGCTGCTGAACTGGAGGATGGGCCTGCCCCTATCATGACCTTGTTTGGCTGCTGGAAAGTCTCTAAGCATATGTATGGGCTTTCTGCACCTGAAACAAGCACCTGAACTTGTTAACAACTGACCCACGTGTCTTTGGCCACATCTGCACTGAGGGCTGGTCTCTGTGGTTTTCTACTTGGCCCTCGAGACTGATGTCGCGCCTCTGATCACGCCCTGATCTGGATGGCACATACATAGCCAAAGGAACTGGGGATGAAGATCTCTGGTGGGAGTGCTGATGGTGCCCACTAGGTTCTCGCTAGAGATCGAAGCTTACTGCCCTTTCCCTCTTGGCCTCTCTCTCCCGCTCACTCATCTGGCACCACTCCATCTGCTGGGCATACAGGACTATCCAAGAAAAGTCAATGTCCTGATGAAGCATCGTGGTCCGGAAATCTTTGACTAGGTAGTCTGCTACCCCATGCACGAACCGCTCACTCGAGCTCTTTGATCCGCCACCATCTCAGGTGCATATTTGGAAAAGACGAGTGAAATCTAAGGCATACTTCTGGAATTGACATCTTCCCTTACTTTAGGTTCACAAACTCTGGCTACTTTAATCTCCCCCTCTATCTCACAAGGGAAGAAGCGATCCAGAAACGCGGCATGAAACTCATCCCAACCACAGGGCCTACTCCAACTGCCCTACATCCTTCCACTACTTCAACCATATGTATGCAACCACTTTTCAAATGATACGAGGCTAAATCGATGCACTCATCTCCCGTTACCCCTATGATCTGGATGATCTAGAACTCATCAATGAACTCGTATGGATCCTCGTCCACCTTTGACCTAAAAACCTGTGAGGTTCATCCTCAGAAAATCTCTGACTCTTGCTGCCACCGCATTCCCGTTTTGGAGGGGAGATGCTCTACTGCCTACTGATTGACTCAGTGGTCAAGGCCTGAGCTAACATCTATATGGCTGCTCCTAACCCCCAGGAGTGGACAACCAGCTTGGGTACATGCTCCTCATGGGCTTGTAACCGCTGGTGCCCATCTCCATTGCCATTCTCGTGGCTATTTTCATTTTTGTTTCTTCTTCCATTAATTCGGTGAGGAGACATGATTTTGCAAACGCGTATAGAACGAGTTAGAAGGGGATAGAGAGACATTTCATCGCATGATATAGATCACGAAAAGGGAACATTCCTAAAGTATCGTAGCCTCTTTGTCATAAGTGTGGCATGCTTCAAACCATGAAAAAAAGACTCAATGCAACTTTCAGACACCCTAGGACACTTCAAACCTAATGCTCTGACACCAAGTTTGTCACGACTCAAAATAGGCCTTGATCGAGACACGGTACAAGGAACCCCAAGAGGCTCCAAGTCGACCCATAGCATGAACATAACATCTAACTCAATAAAAATGAAACAAAAGATCAATATAATCAATATAGCAGAAGTCTGATCATATCATACATCTGAATACATGACATAAGTCTAAAGCCGAATACATACTTAGTCCGAAAGCTAGATAATCGGCTAAGTTGATGGGAAAAGACCCTAAATAACTCACTATATTATGAAACTGAAAATACGGAACATAACTGACAAGAAAGGCCTCAAAAGATGAGGACTCACAGATCCTGATCGGGAAGTACAAATGTTAGGAATCTGGATAGCGGTGGGACTAATCAGAGTTATTGGAGCCTCAGATTATGAAATGATACAACATAGAGTATGCAGCCGCTACGTGGAATGTAACAGTATGCAAGGTGGCAAACTTCTAAGTAAGTAAAATCATAAATCATGCATATTATACAACATAATCAAGATAAGACTATGAGAGTTAGGGCTTGCATGCTATTTTCTGGAATCATAATCTGAATATAACTAAACATCATAACTGGAATTGGAATGACCAAAGATTGAAAATTATAAGCATAAGTAAAACCTAACATTAGGTCAAACCTTTGAGTGAAACATAATGTCATGACTGATGAACATTCAATACTAAAATCATGAAGAACGGTGGGAGACTCGTGATATAACCAACATTACCAAGATAGAGCTTATGTGGTCCTAACTATCACATTCAAGTGGGCAGAGCCATCCAAAGCTTTGTCAGGGCTAATGATGCTAAAACATGATATCGATATCAAGCTGAAGGCCCTTGGGGGCAGAGAAAGCTCAAAAGGGAGCTACCAAATAATCTGAACATACCTACGTTGGTACGTAGTTCGAGGCATAGGGTTGACTGACCCTTAGCCTACTCGGTGGTAGACACTACTCTAAAAAACATGTATATGCTCTTCATCATTTTTCAACAAAGCTGAACCATCATCCATTGACGAAGTTGACTCATAATATATATGCATAAATCTGAATCATAACATGAGGAGCCTTGACTCAAACCATATCACAAGCTGAAAATAGTGGGAGTCTAGACTCCAAAATCCATGTGGTAATCTAATAAATGAAGTTTAGATGAATCATAAAACATACTTGATCATATGGGCTAACACTTAAACATGCTTGACATTGACTTGATCATTCAAAAACATTGTCACGTCCCACCTTGGGAGGCATGACTGCCACCTAGTCCCACACTGGAATCTGACTGACCTAGTTAAGATTATGCACGTCTGGTGCATGCCTACAACTCGACTCCAAGAAAACAACGTGGCTATATCTCGGCTGTAAACACAGCCTCGGCCGACAAGGCCTTATAGCCACCTGTAAATGAACATAGCTAACCAACAGACTATAAATAGGAGTCTCATGCTGGCCGACAAGGCCAGTATGATATGTAGTTATAACTTAAATGGAAACAATCTTCTATCCTAGGCCCCCACACGGCCAACATACGAAACATAACTGATTAAGGCCCCACACGACCAGTATTTAGCTAACTGACTAATGACTGTATCTTCAAGCATCATATCACAAATAATGGTTGGGACAGGGCTCTAACCTACCCCAAGATATTGCATAAATCAAAGACAGTAACTCTCTACAACCCGCAGCTTCGAATGAAAGGAACTGGCCCAACGGGTGAACTCTGAGCAACTTCTACTGAAGATCCTAAACCCTGTTTGATTAAACCTGCATTCGCAGTGTAGCGCCCAAGGGAGGGCGTCAGTACAATATACCAATATATAAGGCAATAGATGAGTTGAATATAAGCTATGAAATATTGGAAGTAAGTAGAAAGGAGAGGCAAAGAGAGATTATCCTGTATGCCTGCTGATTCGTAATCTGGATTCTAACCAAAACTTACATGTACGTAAGTTAAGACTGTAAAGCTACGTATTTACAAACTATAAATAGCATACAAGAATACAAACAAGAACCTTACCTGGCCTCCATAAGCTGGAAAGTATAATCAACACAGTACCCACCTGGGGCCCCCATAAGCCCTGGTGAGTGCACTTCAATCTATATACCCCTATCAAGGTCATAACAGGTCATACTGGTAACTATAGCCATCCTGCCAGTCCCCTGGGTTTTCAACTGAGCCCGCAACTGAGCCCGCTCAGCTCCTGACTGTAGCTGTATCTGAGTCCAGTGGACTCCTGATATCTGCACCCCGAGCACCAGGCTTATCGGGGGTGTAGTGCTGATACGGCATATGTATAATAGTCTAGTCATGGAATGGACTCTATGAGGACCTGTGACCCCATCTTCGTCCCTTGCAGACGACATGCTGCTCTTTCTGGAGCGACGTCATCTCGCCCCTAGTGGGCGTCGACATAGCTAATAACTATAGGGTTGGTCATAGAAGGCTCCTAAGTAAGGGAAACCCCGGAACCAGAGGCTGTACTAATATCTCAATCTAGCCACTCGAAAGGCATAACTGGCCTTCTAGGTCTAACACCACTATTGCTCTCCCCCTAGGATAATCTGTAAAACTGCTAGCAGGCACGCCATGCACCTGTATCTGATCAGAGGATCCTGATAGTGACATGATCTCTAATAGTATGGACTGAATAGGGCGAGATCTGGAGTGGTCCAACATAACCTTGAATGTCCTGCTCGGACGACTCTAACTCATAAGCAACTGCGAGGTCGTGAATGACTAACTATTCAACTCCCCCGCCTGGGATAACTGGTACTAGCCGAACCTGCGTTCGAGCGATCAGCCCCTAATCCCCTATGGGAAGTTTACTGAAGTCCTTATCCTGTGGGAAGCACTGTACTAACATGGTACTTACTAGCGCCTTAGACCTCATCTTGGTCTAATCGAGTCTTATATTACTGTTCTAGGTGATTCTTAACCTTATAGACAAGTTCATATAAACTTATCCACTCCTGGCGACCTGTACCTGAATACCTTATGAGGGCTGACTGGTGCACTGGTCCAGCCTCCAACTGCTGATAAGGTCCCCTTTCTTAGGGTATCCACAGGTCTATTTGACCTGGGCGATTGGACTAGCTTTCTAGTGGTCTGTAGAATGAATGCTAAGTCAACTGGGACTGACGACCACTGGTAATACTAATGACTAAACCTCACTAGGTAGCAGGCTGTCACTAGCTCACTAGAAAACTCTGGGCTGCTGTTTCTAAGGCATGGCTCTCCTATCTAGGTTGCTGGCCCTGGGGCGTAGGAATGCTCCAATGGCCCCGAGGAATGCTTTCCTGACAATACAGGTGCCAAACTAATATTTAAACCGCCTAACTGCGCCCATACTTGTTCAACCAACTGGTTCAGGCCTGATAGCTCTCATGAGCTCCTAAAGTCTAGTCCTGGCAACAATATATAAGTCTACTAACCCAATGAACTGGAAAATAGAAGAGTTTTTATGACACTCCTAGCGCGAATCACACTTAACCGTCTCCCTTTCGATGAGGGATCCTTCGGTATGATCTGTATACGTTTTCTAGTAGCTAACTAGAACTTATGTAATCGTAATACTAATAACAGTTAATCATGAAATACCTGAGCTCTATATATATCACTAACAGCTAATTATAACATATCGACTTACAGTCTAATGGTAGCAACTGTCTGCGGCATCTGAAATTGTTATTTCTATTCAAGAACATAAGTCGTAATGCTGTACGACAAGGATACTTGCCGAGAGTTAAGGCTTACATCCTCGACTGTTGTTCATTGATCAACCAGTGAGTATCGGCTCGTATACAACTGTCCTTCTCAACTGCAATGGTATTACTAGAAGAATAGCTAGTTTCAATACTAAATTCAATAAAACGATAATTTTATATAATTATGTTAATTATATTTCAACTTAACGAAATACGATTGAAAACCCATAATTTCTCGAAAACCCAGAAGGAAGAAATGCTACTTTAAGCCTGTGATCGTATTGACATAAGTTTGAAGAAATTCCAACAACTTTGGCTCGGTGGGACGACGATTTGCTGGGCAAATTTCATGAAACTAACTCTGTAGCAATGCTCCTGCAACCTTATACTTCTATACCCGAAGTAAATTCAGATTTGGATGGCGTTTTGTAGCGTAAACGGGGAAGATTTACTTGATTGCTTCGTACCTTTTCTCTGTTAGTCGCGTAATATCTGAAAATAACTTAAAATCAAACAATGAGACTTATATATACTTGAGGCGGTGGACAAGGCAACGTGGCATGGACCTCAACATGCCAATATACGGGCGTGCCACGTTGGGTAACACGGAGGGGGTTGCTCCATGATACGTTTCTCCTCTGGGCAACTTGGTTCGGCCTCCTCCCGTGAAATCCCGACTTTGCATGCGTTCGGCCTTTCCCTGGGCCCTTTTCTCATACGTATGGCACTCTAAAACTCTTAATCAACGTACAAATAGGCCGACTAAATGTTAGAACTTACGGGGTGTGTCAAACATGAACATAGACATGGGTAATTCAAAATCATTCTTTCTTCATAAACATATCATCAAGCTTGAACACATATTTCATAGATCTCAACTTTCATGAAATTTCATGGATGGGCATCATAATTTATAAAACTTAAAAACGTAATTTACAATTGAAAACATTGTAAAATATTCCCATTAATCATAAATCAACATTAGAAACATGTTTAGATCATACCCATAATTGAAACTTAGAAAATTCACATGTTGGGTTAAAAACCCATAGATTCATCAATTAGAATTTCATGAATTGAGAAGGGGATTGAGCATGGGTGTGGATAATTACATCCATTCATAACCCTACATACCAAAAGAAATCTGATTTCACCACTTCCTTGATTACCCAATGAGAATTTGGGGAAGAACTTTGAGAAATTTAGGCTTGATTACCCTTAGGAGCTTCTAGACTTGCATGCATGGAAGTGAAATAACCTAGAATGAACCTACCCCTCTTAAAACACTCTATTCTGAGCCTAAAACGACATAGTTTAGGCCTTAGGAACTTATGAATTATGGAAAAGCCCTTAATAAATTCACAGGGAAAAACTCACTACCAGTCCCAACGAGGGACTGGACAACTCGTGCCCACTGACCATGACTCATGGTCTGCACTCGTAATCAACGCTACCATTTCTCTTCTGAGGGTTACCACAAGGGACACCACGAATCATGGTGTACTCAGCGACTCGTGGTGGCCAAGTCATCGCTCACCTGCCCATCCTCCTTCATCCTTAGACCCTACTTGACCACGGTTGACCTAACAAATCGTGGTGCTGACCACGACTTATGGTCACCCCAAAACTGAAAATTTCATCCACCACCAAACTCCTCCCCATGAGTCACTCCACGACTCGTGGTGCACCCCATGGGTCATAGGACGTGCAGAAAATTTAGTTTTTTCCATTTCAACTCCCGGGTATGATCTTAGGATTTTTGGGGTATTACACATTTCTTAACGGAGCGTAATGTTAGAACTTGTCTGAATTCTCTACTTGCTTGAATCTAGAGAGGTAGAGATTAGGAAAAGATAAGAACAACAAAGCCTTGAACTTTGTGGTTCATCGTATAACTTGAGTTGCGGTTGTAGGATAGTTAATTTGGAATAAATTGATAACGGTTAAACTGACACTCGAGATAACTAATCTGATAATTAAGTGTAGTCATCCAATAGGGACGGATCAGTCGTTTGGATGAACCTATGTTACCAGTTGTACAAGTCAAGTATGGGGATAGATCACAAGTGTAAATCCCAATGTAGTTATGAACCCATGGGGAATACTTCCCTAGTTAATTGCATCATCTTGATAACAATTCAATTGTCAATACTGTTACGTGTTTACTTCCTTAAAAACCCCTCATTTAGAAAATAACAGACTTAAAAGCTTAAATACTGGCGTTATTCTATATCTTGACCATATTCCCTGTGGGATCGACCCCAACCTAGTTGGATTCTTTATTGATAATGTCTGCATCATACTTTTACAGGAGTGTGATTTGAGCGTTATCAAAAGTGGTGCCTTTACCGAGGAATACAAATTAGAATTAGAGTAATTGTTTGTGTATAATTTTTAGTCATTATTTTCCTCATTTACATTTTCTTTAGTTTTTGACACCAACAGGTTGTCACTTGGCAGATGACAAGTACTCGATGAAGCGGAAACACCCTAATTCCATAGGATCTTGAATTAGAGCGAACACTATGTAGGATGGAAAATACTGAGCAGAGAGAGAGGCCCGTTTGGTGGAAGAAGCTTGTCAAGCTGAAATAGCTCGACAAGTTGCACTTCAAGAAGAAGAAGATGCTCGTGATAAGGTAGTCAATTTTTGCTTCCATGGAAGGGGAAATAGAGGCCAAAGATATGCTTGTCAGTTATGTGATCATGATGACCCGAATATTGATGAAGTCGGGTCAACAGTAGCCATCGTACCACCACCTTTGCCTGCTGGAGCAAAGTTTGATATCACTAGCACCATGATTCAACTGCTAAATATGAAAAAGGTGTTTAGTGGTAATGCAGCTGACAACATGAATTTGCACTTAATGAACTTTGTTGGTAGATGCAAGGCGTACGGATTACCAGGTGCAAGCCAGAATGCTATAAGATTGAGACTCTTCCCATTCTCTATTTGGAGAGGCCACAATTTTGTTATTGGAGTTGTCCAACGACTCCATAACCAACTGGAGGGATCTTAAATCGGCCTTTTTGGAAGTATTCTTTCCACCCTCCAGGATGTTACAGTTAAAGGACGAGATCTTTAATTTCTGCCAACTTAAGACGGAGGCACTTCATGAGACATGGCTGAGATTTAAAAAGAAGCTGACTAAGTGCCCAAATCATAAAATTCCATATGACAGTTTGTTGAAAATCTTTTTCAGGTCTCTAAATAGCACTGAGGCTGTAGCAGATACGGTGGTAAGAGGGGCATTGATGGGTTACTCATGGGAGAAAGTGACTGTTATACTTGATCGAGTGACCAAGACGAATAGGGCCTGGCACTCTATGAAAGCAGATTCAGCTGTTGGTGCATATGTTATTTGTATAGCAGTTCAACACAAAAAGGAGGAGGAGCGTGAACAGGAGTTAGCTCACATGAGGACATCCTTGTACCTGCTCATGAAGCATATTATGGCACTGGTATGAAAAAGTTAAATGTAGTTGGAGCTCAAGGTTAGGAGATAGGGTTTGAGTAGTCGAATTCCGAGGAGGAGACAGACTTCTTTGTCAACCAGGTGGAAGATTTTTGGGCTAATGCCCAAGGGTATGGACAAGAAACTTGGCGCCAAGGTTTCAAAAACCGAGGTCGGAACCAGTATTTAGACAACTACAACGGGAATGGATATAGGGACAAGAGCAGAGATCGCGATAGAGAAAGAGAATGGAAAAAAATGATGGCTACCTTAATGACCATATAGGCTTGTATATTCCTTCAAATGCTCGTGAGGGTGAGGTTGGACACTTAAAATTGGGGAGCATGATGGTTGAGTTGCTAAAGAGGGCTAAATCAACTTATGAGTATCTAAAGGATATTAGGGGTGATATATCTGGAATGGGCCAGAAGGTTGAGTTCCACGCCACAACAGTTAAGAAGATTGAGCAGCACCTTAGTCAAATGTCAGCGTCCCTAAACTAGAGGAAAAAGGGGACACTTCCTAGCAACATAGTCAGAAATCCAAAGAATGACAGTCGTTGTATGGCGGTGATGACTAGGAGAGGAAAGACCACTATTTATCTTCCTCTGTCGGTTGTAGTTGAAATGGAAAGACAGAAGAAGATCAAGCTTAATGAGGATGATAAGGTTGTTGACCAAGATCTTGCAGGTAGGCTGAGTTAACTGAGACTCCAGTTGGTGGAAAAGGGTTTGGAGCTTATAAAGGGAAGGAATAAGGGGCCACACAGGTGTATAGGGCTATTCCTCGACCACCACCACCATTCCTGCAGAGGATGAAGAAGAAGGTAGAAGATTGTAAGTTTCATAAATTCCTTTCTATGCTAAAATAGTTATCTGTGAACATACCATTGGTCGAGGCATTGGAGCAGATTATCGGATATTCTAAATTTATGAAGGACCTTGTGACTAGGATGAGGTTTGTGATCTATGAGCTAGTTGGTGATTTGCATCATTGTAGTGCTAAAGCCACACGAGTCCTTGCCCAGAAGAAGGAGGAGCTAGGTGCCTTCACCATTCCTTGTACGATTGGTGACTTTGAGTTCACAAAGGCACTGTGCGACTTAGGAGCTAGCATCAACTTGATGTCTTTAGCTATGTTCAGGAAGTTGTCTTAGAAGCCCCTACACCGATGATGATGCGGCTATTGATGGCTGACCACATAGTTAAAAAGCCAGTGGAGATCCTTGTTGATGTGCCAGTTAAGGTGGATCGGTTCATCTTCCCAGAAGACTTCGTGATCTTGGATTTCAAGGTTGATTATAAGGTCCCCATTATTTTGGAGCGACCATTCCTCACTATTGGAAGAGAACTGGTAGATGTTGAGGCTGGCCAGCTGAGTTAATGAAGTAACCCAATGAGTTCAGGATTATGTCAGCAATTGAGGATGATTCTAAGTCTCTTGATGAAATATGAGTAGTCAAGAGACTTGCTTCGTATCGCAATATTAAATCAGATGCTTCTTGGGGCAATCTATGAGGTGGTTTGTTGAAGTCTAAGTAACCAAATCACCTGCATCGTGTCGCGGCATTAAATCAAGTTCTTCTTGGGAGGAAACCCAAGTATCTTAACTTATGTGTGTTCAATGTGTAGGTGAAACAAAAAAAGTGGGTGAAAATTGCATCACATGATTGTACTACGAGTCTCATACGAGCCATAGGACCATGGTACGACTCTTAGTACTGTCCGTGGTTACATGCAAAGACTGGTTCTGATGCATGAGATCATGTTATAGTTGGTCATTATGAATCGTA
>JACEIK010010119.1:34640-45021 GCA_018107945.1 Datura stramonium
TGAACTATGCTAAGTGTGGAGGTGCAGAAAATAATAACCTGTGACCCATAGTATAGTTTGAACCATTATGGTACGACTTGTACCATGCACTCATAGGTCCCGAGGTATGTTTTCTCAGTTTCATTCTATGAGTCCAGGGGATGAGTCATAGGTGTGACCTACAACTCATGGTACGATTCGTGACGAGCAAAATTAAGTAAACTGACCCGACTTGACCCAAAATTTTCATATTCGCTCCTAAACCTATTTAAAATCAAATTAGTCGGACCTAAAATCCAATGCACACAAAAAGCATGACCCACGAGCACCTCCATTCTATCTTCCATTACCTGTAACTCAAGCACGAAATTGTTGAAGATCAAATTTGTGAAAATAAATCTGCACGAGCTAGTTTAATTCCTATCCAAAACTGAAGCTAGCAAAAAGTCGAGCAAGAACTTGAAAGTGCAAGTAAGTGCTTATGTTTTTTATTTAAAAATCTTGCTATGTGACAGATGAAAGTACACTGTCATTCCTCAAAACTGATGAAAATGAGGAATAGGAAGTTGATCAGAGGCTAGTTGTGTATATGTACTAATTGGGTAGGAATTCAAAATGCCCAAACACAAATTGTGATTATAGATAATGAGTTATAGGGTATGAAGCATGTTTGGGGATTATCTGGGTAGATAAAATTAATGAAAGTTGCATAGGGTGGATGGGGAATTTTGAGTACCCATTCAAAAACATATTTACCTGCACCACTAGACCTGAATAAGATGAGGACAGGCTTTACGAGCCTTCCTACGACTTGTGGTCTCGTAATATGACTCGCAGGATGGCTCATTGGGAGTGTCCCAAGTCATTTTAACTGGAATATGTGGTACAAAACCTAGTACAACCCATGGTTTCTTACTATGAGTCATACCCGGTGGCCTTACCAAGAATCTAAAAGGGTAAAGTTCAAAAAGTAACACTACAATCCTTAGTACGATTCATGGAATCCAATTACGATCCATAACACGAGTCGTACAAAAATACCAAGAACCATAGCTTTAGGGAATTCCTCATACAACCCTTAGTACGATTGATAACGTCCAAAATACACTCTTCTTTATGAAAGAATGTACACGGTCATTGTCAAAACAAATAAACCCGACGAGTGTAGGGAAGGAATATCAGTTGATATCACAATAGCCTTCTATTCAATTGAACTAATTCGCATTGATGTAGCAAAAAAAATAAGAGGAAATTGGGGAAATCATGATTTATAAAATAAAATATGGATTTGCACACTAAAAACAGGGGCAAAGTATAGAAAAGACCAAAAGAGAGACTACTAGGGGTGTGATATTGAAAGGGGTGTCACTGGATTGGGTTTGCTAATAGCTCCTAGCTTTACTCAATAGTATAATTAACTACAAATTAGGTGGCATCTAACGTTTCTCAACCAATTAGATGCCTTATGTCTCGGGTTTTCTCAAACCCCAAGATTCCTTTTCACAACAACCACATCAACTTGTATATCAATCTACTATTTCTAGCTTCGATTCTTAATGATTGTTTAATAATGGGTTTTGTCTATGTTTAGCCCAAAAACCCCACATAATTACCACCCAATTACCCATTAGAATTTCCTCACCCATACTTTAAATTCCTCTTTCAAGAAAAATTAAAGTAAGAAAATGCAACCCACATTTGCTACTATGAATATTCAACTTAAAACTCAGAGGAAACACAAAAATTATACCAATTGAGTAAATCTAAGATCAAATACACAATACCCAATCCAAATCAACCCCAATCAGTCACAAACCCCTAGCAAAGAATTTAGCTTCTCATGTAAGTAATGTAAGACATTGCATTGAATATCCATTCACAAACTGAGTAAGAAAAATTCAGGCAGGCTCTAAGGTCTAATGGAGTTTTCTACCTTCTCAATGAAGAAGATGAGTCTTTCTTTGTCTACTTCTCTCTACTTAAGTACAAGGAAATTCAATAGAATAATCAATAATATCTAGACTAGAATGTTCAGTTCTTTTTTGAGATGTACAAAAATAGGATGCAAATCTTCTCCTCTTTTTTCGTGCTTGACGTTTTTATCCATTGATGACGGGCGTCACTTGTGATTCACCCGCAGTCCGTCGGTTCTTGTTTGTGGGCCGCCATTCAGTTACAACTGAAGGATAGTGAGCTCTGGATTCCTTCGCCATTGGCACCGGCTATTCACCAGTGTTGATCTGCGGTCCACCGATCTCCATCCTTCCTCGGGCATAGTAGACAACTGTGGTTGACCGGCGTTTCGCCGGTGTCCTCTAGTGGAACATCGGTCCTCAAATTGATTTTTATTCTTTTTGATTAATTTAATATTTTTCTCCATTCAAGTTAAGTACCTGCAAAGTAAGGAGAAAAGGCGTAAAATCCACCTAATTAACTTGAAAACTAAGAAAAAACTCATGTTTACGAGCCTAGTGAGTTGGTAAATTACCAACTCATCAAACCCCCAAACTTGAACCATTGCTTTTCCTCAAGTAATACAATTCTTTTCATTTGAGTAAATGGACAGTGTGTAAAATATTAACCTATGCATCAAAGACCAATGAACCGAAGACAATCAAAAAATGCTCCCCAACTCAAGGAAAAAGAGAAACGACCCCCCCAAAATGTGAGAAAGTTTCAGGAGGTAACCACAATGAATAGGCATGCTTCACAAATACTTTCATTTTTCATAACAAGGGCATGGTTTATCCAATCAAACACACATAGCATCTCAAATCATTATCATTTCTCATTCAAAGCTTGCCTTAAAGCTCACACTGCTCGTGCCTCAATTACATCTTTACATCAATGCAAGCATGTCCTCAAAGGGAGTGATGCCACTCACTACAAGAGAATCCCCTTTCTTTATCATTAAAAAATTCACATAGAAGGAATTATAGAATAAGACGATCACACTCACTCCCATAAAAGAATTGTCCATAAACACAACCTGACCCATAGGCTTGCCCTTCGTGTAAGTGCCACTAATATAGAGAAACTACACTCAAAACAAATTAGGACTTGCGGGTCATGATGAAGGCTAGGGGTAAGGATAGAACAAATGTTTAGCTCTAGTGACCAGAACCTCCCAAATGCCTTTTTGTGAACACTTTTAACCTCCCATCAAACTCTTTAGATCACTCTGACTTCTTTCTCTTTTTTCATCATCTTCATCTTTTAATTATGAAGAGCCATCCTTGTAACTCCTTTGTCTCTCTTATTAAGCCTCATTTAAGTAAGAGGTAACACCGTTTCACTATTCTTTTTCTCTTTTGATGATTCAAGGTTTCTCAACCCATTATTTCATTTATTTTGATTACAATTTTGTGCAACCTCACATTTAAGCTCATCACATTTCTCGCCTTCTTGTAAACCCCCAAACTTAGGGCTTTTGCCAGTTTTCTATTGATTTTCTTATCTCTTCCTATGTCTTGGGCTTCAAGCCTCCATTATTTTCATTCATTCATCACTAGCAACTAGGGAGGATGGGTGTCAAAGAAGAGGATTACAAAGGGACTTTGGGCTTGTAATATGGTTTCAAAGAATAATCAGTCCAAAGGCTCAATGTTGGCTAGCAAAGGAAGATATTTTTGAAGGTCATTTTGGGTGAAGTGACTAATCAATAGAAAATCTAAAATCATGTTCTAAGTGCACCTACATCTAGGATTTCACCTTGAGTCACATATAGGAAAAGTTCTAGACAAGAAGAGATGCATAAGACTCATTCAGACGACCTTTAGTTCACGCAATTCATTATCATAACAAGATTTTGATTCAAGACAATAGAGCATGTGAATCCACAAGACAAATAGGGAATATGAAATGTATGACAAGAGAGTGCTATATTTCCCATTTCAAATGCGCATTTCTTTCAAATTCATTTTTCATTCCACACACAAAAAAATTGTGGTAGTATCTCTCAAAAGAATTTTACAAAAGACTAAAAAAACATGGTGTTTTCCCTTAATAAAGTCGCCTCACAATCGATTATTGGAAAATGTCACCTAGTTCGACAACAAAAAGAAAAGAAAAAGAAATTGTTCCTTCGGAAAGAACCGTGTTATAAAGAAAACCCCTTGGAGTTTATTCATTAACTACTATTCACAAAGGCGAGAATAAAACTTGGGTCACGGTCTTTTGGAAATAAAAAACAAAGACCCACTCATTAGCACTCATAATAAAAGACAATTTCTTTTTTCATTTCATTCATTTCGAGCCCAAAAAAGGATCAACAACCATTCACCAATCTAAGAAAAATATCTCGGCAAGGGCAACATCAAACATTGTTAAAATGAGCCCGACGAAGGCTCACAAAAGCTCACAACTCAAAAATAAAAGCCCGACAAGGGCCACATTAATTAATCAACAAAACAAATGACCACCACAAAAGAAACACTCATCCCACCCCCAACTCAAATAATATATTGTCCCCAATCTATGCATACAAAACAAATGGGGTGAGAACTCCCTAAAGTGGTCACTCATCATCTTCAGCTTCAGCCTCTCCATCCTGATCTTCATCTCCTAGGTCCTCCTCCTCATTCCCCAAGCCCTTGAACAGGTCATCAATGCGGCCTCAGATTGTAGAAGGGGTAGCCATCGCTGGATCAAGTGCGCTCATATTGGGCACACATAATATAATTGCAACTCTGCAGTTGGTGGGTGTTGTAGTTGCCTTTTATTTCCCTTTCCCTTTGGTGGATGATGAAGCAAGGGCCTTTCCCTTGCTTGGTTGCCTGGATGAAGTCATACTCTACAAGACCATATTAGTACCATATTAAAATACTTTCTTTTTGTCTTAGTTTTTTGGTTCATGAAAAGAAAAAAAATAAAAACATACATCTAACCTAAACTAAGTCAAGGAATTATAAAAATTGGATGGCAAAAAGATAGAAGAGTTCAAATTTTAAGAATTGGCAGTACCGGCGGGACACCGAAAAAACACAAATAAAGATTCGCGAACCTTCGGACAGAAACAGAATGCTAGGAACACAGGTATCGACCAACAACACATTGGAATTTTGCTGGTCTTGACTCATGAAATGCCGGTGTAATGTAGGTCTGGGGCGGTGGCCTGAAGCCCTGAACCCCGAACTGCGTTTCATCCGGCATTTTGCTGGGCATGACCGACAGTTCACTAGTGGACGCCTTCTAGCGAAATACATGCCAAACACAGTGAAATCAACAACATTCAAAGTCAAGACTCTCTCACTCAACATAATAATAGCCAAATAAGTAAAAGTGATAACTTACCTTTGAGAAAAATATCACTCCGTCTATCATCGAGCTAATTGTGCATTTTAAGCACATATGGGGCTACTCAGACTTCACCCCCAACTGAAATCAAACACAATATGAAGCAAGCATTTTTCCAAAATAAGAGCCAAATTGTCATTTAACAATATCACATCCCACACACCCACAATATGAATAATACAAAAGCACTAACAAGCATAATCATGGGGTTAATGGGGACACATGAGTAGGGAAACATCGACTTTCACATGCTCAAAATAATCCATATCTTTGAACATTAATTAAAAACAGAATAAGAGTCACATACCAAATGGATTTGAGGTCAAAGAGAGGAGAAGGATCAAATCTTGAGCAATGGAGTTCCACAAAAATGTTTCTTGCCTTAGTGTATTGAGAATATGAGTGAGTAGTGATGAAATAAGGGGAATGAAGTGGGGGATTTGTAGGAGAGAATAAATGGAATGGATTGGTAGGTGAAAAGGTAGATTTAATGGTGGGAAGGTGGAAAGGTAGTGTATGGGGAAGTTAAAATGGTTTATCGGAAAATAGGAAGGTGGAAGAAAGGGTTTATGGGGATTTGGAGGGGTTTTGATCGATATTTTAAATACCCGGGTCAGGTTCAGTCCATGGAGCAATCACCCTTTTAAAAGATGTCCTTACCTGCACTCGCGCTTGACCAGCAGTTGCCGGTAGGGACTGGCAGTTCACCGCCTTACCGCAGGTGATAAAAGAATTTCTCATCTTACTGTTCATGGCCGGCGGTTCTCCAGCAGTTCAGAGGTTGCCACCAGCATTCCACCGGTTGGGTCACTGATGTTACCAAAACTCCCAGGTATACTATTTTGAACCGGTGCTACATCGATGATTCCCAGATTGTCACCGGCGTTCCACCGGTGAATTTCTGGCACCCTCTCGTATTCCCCACTATTTTGCTTCACACTGGTGGCAGGGCGGTGCTTCGCATTTGTGTACCGGTGTTTCGCTAGTCTAGTGTCGTGCCGGCCCTGTTCTTCTTCTCTTTGTTTATGCATCCAATCTACCTACAAAATAAAAAACAACAAAACATCAAAATGCTCAAGGTAAAAATGCTAGGTTGCCTCCCAATAAGCACCTTAGTTAACATCGTGGCACGACAGATACCTTCCCAATTTGTATCATTCTAAAGGGTCATCCTCCGATTCACTCTCAACATCAACAGATTCATAATGCTCTTCTTCACCATCAAGCACTGCCATAACCTTACACTCATCCAGGGGCTTGATAGGCTGACATACACTGAAGGTGACCTCATCACCACCTACTCGAAACTTAAGCTCCCTAAGTTCCGCATCCATTAAAGCCCTTCCCATTGTTAGTAGAGGTCTCCCCAAGATAATTGGCACATCGATGTCCATCTCACAATCTAGCACAATGAAATTAGTTGGGAGTATGAATTTGTCAACCTTCACAAGGACATCAACTAGCACTCCAATGGGTCAATCAACAGCCTCATAGAGGTAGATCTAGGACTTCCTAACTCGAGTTTTTTAAAGATCATTAGAGGCATTAGATTTATATTAGAACTGAGGTCGCAAATAGCCTTATTGAACATGCACAATCCAATTGTGTAAGAAATGGTGAATGCCCCAAGATCTTTATGTTTTGGAGCAAGGTTACTGGTCATCACAACACTACAATGATGGGTCACCTCATCGGTGCCCGTATCCACCACCTTCTTTTTCTTCAAGTGTTCCTTCATAAATTTTATGTATCCTGGCATTTGCACCAAAGTATCAACAAGCAGTATATTGATGGATACTTGCTGAACATTTCTATAAACTTTTGAAATTGATTATCCTCCTTCTTTTTGGCCAACCACTATGGATATGGCAAGGGAACTCTTGCTTCATGCTCTTTGTCATTAGGGGCCTTCTTGACTGACTCACATGGACATTATCTGGGGGAGTCAACTTGACATCTCCCTCATCCTTCCCTTCTTCGTCATCACACACACTTAGTGCTTTTAGAACCTCTTCCAACACATCATCTTCCTTTGCCTTTGGGGCATCAACATCCTTGGGCTTCACGCCTGCATCTTTCAATATCTTACCACTCCTAGTCATGATTGCCATGCAATGGCCATCTTTCTTTGGGTTCGAGACAATATCACTAGGAAGTGAACCTTTTATGCGGGGGTTCATTTGTGATGACAAATGGTTCATTTGCACTTCGAGGTGTTTGATTGAAGCCGAGTGGGAGCTTACGATTTGTGCGAGGTTAGACACCTCCTCTTTCAACTCTCTAACCCCACTGTCAGTGGATTCAACTTTATTCAACACCCGCAATAACATGTCCTCAATCTTCAAGCTGCCTACATCACTCACTCCAAGTTGTCCTTGAGACGCTTCTGTTTTTTGAGAGGTACATATGGGTTAGAACTTTGGTGATATTTCTCTCCTTCGCGATTTTGCTCTCTATTCCCCCATCAATCATTTCTCTCCCCCATCCAAGATTAACATGATTTCTGCAACATTGATTCTCCTCCCTATGGTGACAAGGGCCTTGATACCCAGGGCGAGAACCCCCCAATTGGCCTGACATGTATTACCACTCCTCATATCTCGGGGGTGAAGTGTCATCATTAAATTAAGCTTGGCTTTAAGCACCTACAACACTTACACTCTTTGTACCAGCTCCCATCACATGCTTCATGATAACTCTAGCTTGGTCATCATTTTGGCAAGAGTTTCATCTCTAGCCTCGTCTCTCTTTCTCAACTCTACACTCACAAGATTTGGGGCAGCACCAATAGAAGATACCACCGCTTCTCTAATATGCCATGCTCAGTTGGTCTTCATCATTCTATCAAGTAATGCCTTGGCTACTCCATAGGACTGATCCATGATGGATTCCCCTACCAAAATATTTTTCACAGACTTATTGATAGAATTCAATGAACGGTAGAAGCTTTGAAGTAGAACCCCATTGGGTAAGACATGGTTTGAACAAATGGCTACCTTTTTCTTAAACCTCAACCACACTTCATGGAGTTATTACCCCACAAGTTATCGGAATTTACTAGTGTCATCCCTCAGCTACAACATCCTCAAGGGAGGAAAGAACCTATATAAAAATGCTTTCGTGAATTCATTTCAAGAGGTAGTAGACTCGGGAGGTAACTCCTCCAACCAAGCGGTTGCTTCCCCAGTGAGTGAAAATGGAAAAAGTCTCAATCTGATTGACTCTTGAGTGATATTTACAATGTTGAAGGGTTGGAAATTCTCCAAGAAGTTGCGAAAATGCCTGTCTACATCCTCACTTGGCATTCCTATGAAGAGCCCCTTCATTCGAAGTAAGTGCAGCATTGTACTCGTCACATGGAAAATCGCGTTCCCTACCATAGGAGGTAGCAAAATTTCACCTGGTACATTGGGCATCATGGGGTCATCATCCTCATAATGTATATGCCCATGCACTATACTTTTTCCTTCTAATGAGTGCTGGCTCATATCAAGTTTAACCTAGAAGGCACCAACCACAATTATAATGTCAAACCAATTAAGATGCAAAATCAATTCAGAATAACAACAACTAGAGGCTATCAAACTACATTCTCTTGCAATGGCGCCATTTTGATAACTTCAAAATACACTCTTCTTTACGAAAGAATGTACATGGTAATTTTCAAAACAAATAAAACCAAGGGGTGTCGGGATTGAATCCCAAAAGGAATGTCAGCTGATCACACAATTTTCATCTATTAAATAGAACTAATTCGCATCAATGTTGCCGAAAAAAGAGAAAATTAGGGGAATCACGATTTATAAAATAAAATATGGATTTTCACACTAAAAATAGGGGCAAAGTATAGAAAAGACCAAAGGAGAGACTACTAGGGGTGTGATATTGATAGAGGCATCATTGGATTGGGTTTGCTAATAGCTCCTAGCTTTACTCAACAGTATAATTACCTGCAGATTAGGTGGAATATGACGTTTCTCAACTAGTTAGATGCCTTATACCTCGGATTTTCTCTAATCCTAAGGTTCCTTTTCACAACAACCACATCAACTTGGGTACAAATCTACTATTTCTAGTTTTGATTCTTAATGGGTGTGTAATAATGGGTTTTTTCTATGTCTATCCCAAGGCCCACATAATTACCACAAAATTACCCATTAGTATTTCCACACTCATATTTTAAATTCCTCTTTCAAGCAAAATTAAAGAAAGAAAATGCAACCCATATTTGCAACTATGAGTATTCAACTTAAAACTCAAAGGAAACACTAAAATTATACCAATTGAGTAAATCTAAGATCAAATACATAATACCCAATCTAAATCAACCCCAATCATTCACACACCCCAAGCAAAGAATTTAGCAACTCGTGTAAGTAATGTAAGACATTGCATTCGACAACAATTCAATATCCATTCACAAACCGAATAAGAAAAATTCAAGCTAGGTCTAAGCTCCAATGGAGTTTTCTACCTTCTAAATGAGGAAGATGAGTCTTTATCTCTCTACTTTACTACAAGACAATTCAATAGAATAATCAATAATCCCTGAAATGGAATGTTCAGTTCCTTTTTCAGATGTACAAAAATAGTGTACAAATCTGCTCCTCTTATTTAGTTCTTGACGTTTTTACTCCTTGCTGAAAGGTGTCACTTTAGATTCACCGGCGGTTTGCCTGTGCTGATCTACCGTCCACCGGTCTCCATCCTTCCTCAGCATAGTAGATAACTGCGATTGACAGGCATTTTGCTGGTGTCCTCCGGTGGAGCGCCGGTCCTCAACTTGATTTTTATGCTTTTTGCTCAATTTC
Source organism: Datura stramonium (assembly GCA_018107945.1). NCBI lineage: Eukaryota > Viridiplantae > Streptophyta > Magnoliopsida > Solanales > Solanaceae > Datura > Datura stramonium. The sequence continues at coordinate 44,726 of JACEIK010010119.1, forward strand.
ATGTTGTTCTCCATTCAAATCAAGTACCTGCAAAGATAAAGGAGAGAAGGCATAAAATCCACTTAATTAACTTAAAAGCCAAGAAAAAACTCATGTTTACGAGCCTAGTGAGTTGATAAATTACCAAATCATCGACGAACTATATCAACTTAGTACAATTTGTACCAAGGAGCCGTGACGTTCGGGTCTTTTGACAACTACACGCAAGTGCACGTGGTCGAACAAGTAATAAAATGGCTAAAGTAAGCCAAGTATCGATCCCACAGGGACTGGACCAAGGTAATAATCGAATCAAG
>JACEIK010010120.1:1941-42277 GCA_018107945.1 Datura stramonium
GTATCATCTAATAGATTAAATTGACATAAAATAATCTTATATTTTTTTTTATATTAACATTAAATAATCATTCTCATATTTGTCGGGTATTAATTTGACAAAGCATAACTAAATAAATGCGTATTAAAATAAGAAAAATAAAAATTTTAAACATTTCTCTTTCTTTTCCAAAATTTCTCTCTTTAATCCATCTCTCAAATTTCTCTACTTAAATCCCTAAAATCTCTTTTAACCATGGCTACTTTTTCTTCTTTGAAATTCAACCATATTCGATCAATCAGTTTGTTGGAAACTCCGACGAATACACATACCACCACGTATATTAATACTCATGATTTTTGTGTACAAATCAACATTCGTATAATAGTTATACTTTCTTCGTTTCAAAATAAATGATATAAGATTTTAATATTTTAATTACCACGACAATTACCGACGTGTAAAATTTTGATTTTTTATCAAGTTTGAGGTAATCATTCAATGCCTCGAAATTTCTGAAACTTGCAAGAAATAATTCTCCAAGCACTCCCCCATTATTTACTTTATGGAGTTTAATCTGATTTAAAATTCACTATTAGATGTTTTTATTTTTTATATGACTAATGATATATGAACGAATTTCAATTTTTTTCTTTTTCTCTGAGAAGCATCTAAAATGTAAATATTTGTACATAAAAATTTGCTTCAAATCTTAACATGCTTAAGTGAATCACTTACAAAGAGAATATTAAAACAAGAGCCAAAGAAATGTATCATGATAGTAGAGTTTAGACGTGATATTACGAAACATATTTCTTCTCCTATTTTTGGGAGGTGAATAATGTAATACTAAATAAATATGTTATTCTTTTTTCTATTTTTGGGTGAATAGCGTGTTAAGAAAGAAAAAAAAATTCTCTTTCCTACTTTTTCTCTGACAGATTACATGACATTGTCAAATTACACCATTAAATGATATAAAATGGTCTTCGTATCAAATATAGAATCCAACAGGCTGGGGTCGAATTCCACAGAGAATACAGAATGAAAATTACAAATTGAGTGTATAACCCAACTTTAAGTCTTAATTTCAAAAGAGGAATAAATATTGATTGTTTCTATCTACTTATAATTGGTAAATTTATTGGTTGATTAACCTCTTATAAGTATTTAATAAGGTTGTAATTCCACGTGTGGAGTAATGTAAATGAGTCTAATTTATAGACTTCACTAATAGACATGCATGGTAATAAACAATGAGTCGTAGATACCTCTAAAAATTTTCGACCCAATTAGAAGAATTTCACATCAAATCCTTTGGGACCTTGAATGTGCGCTAATTAGTCCTCATTGAACATTATGAGTAACTCTACTTGCAACAACCCAAGTAATTAAATGAGGATTGGGAACCTCAAATTTCTACTATTTATCCTTATTCGTAACTTAAGCTTCTTTGGTTAAGCAAGATAAGAATAAATGCACACTTTGATATTTGCAACCACCAAAATCATTAAAGTGAAAAGATAAACAGTTACCATGCGAGGATCTATTAACAAATACTACATCTAGAAGACTCAATCACATAATTCCAGCATCATGAACTATAACCCTAGATGGGGTTTTAGTCACTTATACTAGTAATTAAAAGCAAAAAAGAATAAATAGTATGAATAAAAAGAAACATTACACAAAACAAAATGACGTAGAAGAACTTTCTTGCAATAAATGAGTCAGAAACCTTATTTTTCTTACACTCTCCTACTATTTTTCTCATTATATTTACTTCTTTATTCTAATTTTTTCAACTGCCCTTTGAATCTACGTCCAAAGTTGGAGAAAATACTCTTTTAAAGGCTCAAAATTGTGATAACATTTAATTTCAAAATTGCCACCGCGTCCCACTTTGTTATTAGCTTGCGACCGCAGAACTGAACTTTAGTCTACAGAGCTAGACATGAGATCGCAAAGTGGATATTCAGATTGCGTCCTAACTTGTCTATGAACTTCTGCGGTCACAGTATGAGTTAGCAGAGCTGGTCTACGGTCAGCAGAAAGGTTCAGGAGTTTGTAGATTCAGCCTTGATTTTTCTCGCCGCTTTTGTTCGCCTAGTGGTTCTGCAGAAGCAGAGCTGATTGCGATTGCATAATGGCACCACATAATGGCTCTTTTTGGACCTTGATTTCTGTCACTTTTTGCGGTAACTAGGACATTTTTGTGGACTGTAGCTGGGGTTTTTCTCCATCTACAATTTTTCCGCACTTCTTATCAATGACTCGCCCACTTTTCTCCAACTTTGACCTCAGAGTTCTTTTACCTAAAATTCATCAAAATATATTAGAAGTCAGTCCGAAAAGTAAATTGAGTACTTAAAAATCTTATACTTTTGGTACAAAATAAGTCGTAATTCTACGGCTTATCATTATATAAATGAGAATTTTGGCTATATAATTAATGTCATTTTTAGGCATAAAATTTGCTAAACTTTTTTAGATTAAAAGAATATTAATTCTATATAATGCGTGTATCTACCTATCAATTCCCCATGTATATCCGATTAAATTCACGAATAGATACCTTTTAGTTCCATAATTCACCACTATATCTTTTAATATATCAATGACTCTTTAAATTCGTCGGTGAATATAATTTAGACACTTGTATTACTGTTGGTTCTAATTAAGTATCTGAACACATGATAAAATGTTTCTATTAGACACTTTCAGTTCAAATTGAAATAATTTTTGCATGTACTTTTAAACGGCTATTGGGTAGTTAAATTAATTATATAAAATTTATTATCTTCTTTAATTATACACACCAATTTTAATTGGAACAAGCTTAAGATTTTACAACTTATTGAGAAAAATGCAATAATTAAAGGAGGTGGTATATTTTAAGCAATTAACTTACCTATGTAATAGACACATGAGAGTACGAATAATTTTTTTTTCAAAATTTGAACCAAAAGTATCTAATAGGGAACAATTTAGATTTTTTTAAAAAGAATATACAATCCAATACAAAATATTTCTCTTGTTGAAAAATGAAAATATTTCAAATAAGTAATTTAAACGAAATATCTCCTTATATAAACTTATTGCATAAATTATATTTGAGAAAAAATATGATAATAATTATCTTTATAGAAAAAATGCTTATATAAATATAAGCTAAATCGTATATAATAATATAATTAAATTATATAACATAAATATTTTCTCTTAACAAATACATAAAGCAAAAATTCTCTTAATAATTTATTTATCATAATATGTTTAAGTATTTAATTAAAATAAAATTTATTCCACGTACTTAAATGAAATATGTTCTTTTATATAAATATTATCTAAAACAAGTGGAAGTATGTAGTAGTAGTAACTGTTCTCGATAACACTTAAACTTAATTAGTACGAAAAAGGAAAGAAAAAAAGAGACCTTTAGAAAGAACATCTGCTTTTATAATTGAGAATGGAATTTGTACTTTTCAGTCCAAAATTTTCAAAAGGGTTGATTTCATAACCCCAAATTCAGAAACACAATCATTGGTTTTGGTCTTTTTGAACCTTTTGACTTGGTCATCCATCTAAAATTACATTCTTATCCCCCACATCCCTTTCTTGTCAATTTCCTCGCAATTCACGGAGAGATCATTTGTATGCGGAATGAAACATCCAATAATATCTCATGAAATTATTTTTTAATATATAAAATAATAAACAAATAATTTTTAAATTAATTAATATATTAAATTAAAGATAAAATAAACTTAATTTTAAAATTTATTTTAAGATTATTATTTTCATCACACTTGTCAAACAAACTCAAAAAATTTCTGTAAAAAGACTCAACACGTGCACCGCCCACATTTACAGGACTTTCAATCGATAAACAAAGAATCTCAGTGGTAATTTCGTAGTTCCCCTTCATTTTCAGTGGCAAAATTCGGACTTCAACTGCTCATATTTAGATCAGAAACTTGTCATATTTAGCTCAAAATAATGTCTTAGTTCTCTCACATTTCTATTTCCAGGTTTTGGCAAGCTTCGGTCCAGAAGTAAACCGGTCGAGTGTATAATCCGGTTTAACTATTCTACTGCGGAGCGAAACGGCGGCGTTGTAATGACTTCCGGCACGAGGCTACCGACATGGAAGGAGAGAGAGAACAACAAGCGGAGAGAGCGGCGGCGGAGGGCCATCGCCGCAAAGATCTTCGCCGGATTAAGGATGTATGGTAACTATAAGCTCCCCAAGCACTGTGATAACAACGAGGTATTGAAAGCTCTGTGTAAAGAGGCTGGTTGGATCGTTGAAGAAGATGGAACTACTTACAGAAAGGTAAACTACTTTTCCTCAAAAACATCACCATTCCCCCCTGCAAAACTATTGCAATTAGTAAAGGCGAATTAAGCCGAAAATATCTTCTAATTTCTTACTAGTAGTATATATCTTTTTTTGAAGATTAGTGCTTCGTTTGTGCAACGAGAGGTTCGGATTGTTTCTTTAGTCATTTGGATTTTGTAAGTTAGTTCTTTTTTCAATCGTCAAATTTAGAGGAAAAGCAAAAGATTGAAAAGAAGAATCCTCCGTAGATTTGTTCTGCTCCGTGTATTTTGTGAATAGTCAGAGAGCTTTCAGAAAGTCTGAACATGTCACCCAGATGCTAATTTGACGATATTACCCCTGCTGTACTGCCGGGGTCCCACATTTTCCCCTTGGAATTGAGGGCTGTATGGACATTTCAGTTGATTCCAGGGTTTTACAGTCCTTTGATTGCTTGCAGTACTGAGTTTCGAAGTCCTGAATCTACAGTCTCTTTAAGAAGGGCAATTTAGAAATCTAATGTTAAGGTTCAATAGTAAATTCACGAAAGTACAACCCCTTGATGCATCACTATCAGAATTCAGATCTCAGAACTGAAAAAAATTTCTCCTCCTTGTTGTGTGACCCTATTTGACTGGCATTGGCTTGAAATAAAAGAAAAAGCTTTGAATTTTTTTGTCTTACATATGCAATATCATTTCTGTGGCTATATGACTTTTGACACTTGTAGTTTTAAACACGACATTACATTTTTATGACTATACAACTTTTGACACTTGGATTTTGAACATGCTATAGCATTTGTGTAGCTATAAAAGCTTGTTGTTAAGGATAAAATGAGAGGTTTAATTTAATTTGTTTCCTTATTTAAGAAGGGGCAGTCTTATTAAAAGTCATCACTTTGTCCACTAAAGCAGTGAGAAGTGAGGGGTTATCGCTTCATATGTGAAGCCATGCACTTAATAGAAGTGTGCACTTCAAATATGACGCACAAAGTAATCCCAACGAGAAGCAGTGTGTTCTATGGATCTCAACTTTGGGGAGTTGGATTAATATAAGCACTATTGTATACTGCGTGCTAAAATTAGTTATTTTAATTGTAATTTGATCATTATAGTGAAGTGTGCCCTTCACTTTGCTTCAAGGCCTATGGACTTTATTGTTCTTTTGTGTTTTTTGCTTTTAAAAATGCAAGGGAGGTGTCATTCCTTTTGAGAACATACTAAAAAGGAAATACATAAACAGTGAGTACTTGATTTCTTGTGATCTAATTAAATCCTTGCTGGACAGAATTAAACCACCATTATGAGGAAAAAACAAGAAAGATATCAAACCCTGTGGTTCTGTTATTGTTGTTGGTTCCTTTATCTTTATTTTATTCCAATATTTATTCTTCATAATTATAGTTGAGGCTGTAGAGCGTGTGGAGAAATCAATTTTGGATGGGATGGGGAGAAAAACTGTTGACGGGCTGGGAGGAGAGAAGGTAACATTTCTAGCTGGGATTGTGGTTTAATCATATAGTTGACATTATCATTTGATATGGACACCCTTTCCCAAAAGCTGTTGGGATGGGGTAGGGTTACAGTTGTCTAACATTTTTGGTAGTGCCATCATCCTATGTTTCCTATGACCTGTTTTTGCAATAGGGTTATGTCCAGTTTAAATGGGTATATTTGGATGCTTTTATCATTAATATGTAGGGTTTTAGTGGTCATGTTATCTGAGTCTTGATCAACGAGATGAGAAGGTGGACCCAACAAAACATGATTGCTGAGAGTGAAAATTGAAATAGAGCCATTTGAGAATAAGCAAGATGATGGCAAAAAGGATTTTGGAATTTTTCAAGTAGTCGTCAAGTTGGGCCTAAATTAGGAAATTTGAAGGTCGAGAATAGATGTGTTGTGTGGATAAATGCTTTTAAACCTATGGAGAACTGTTACAATTAGAATGAATTGGGGACCTTTTTTTGTGTGTTAACATTTATAATTGACTGATTAGAAGTAGTAATGGTTACTACATTAGGATCCAAAACATTAAGTTTAAAATGTTTCGATCAAACAGAAAATGTCCCTGCTTTTGGAAATAGACGTGGCTCTTTCTGGACCAAGACAATACTCTTCATCTTGCTGCAGGTAATGTGGCTTTTGCACTACTTCGTTAGCCATTTCAAGCTACTGGGAAATCTTGTTTTGGGGAAAAGTAATTCACTGAAATTTCAGGATTTTCCAATTTGAATACTCCATAGTCCATACGTCACAATTTAATATTTCTAGTTTGACAGATGTATCTATTAGATTTAGGGGCAAGAGTTGAATATTTGAATTCTCCTAATTAAAAAGAAGGGTTGAATATTCAAATTTTTTATTATTAGTTAAAAAGATGTAGGCTCATATGTTGACTATGTCATTTGGGGAGTATAATGTTGACGAAAATTGTGATAAAAATAGCAAACTTTGGGTCCCACGTAACTGTTATGTTAAACTGAATGTTTAAAGACACTGCTTAAAGGGACCCCATTTTGGAGAGGTTCTAAAAGGGACTATCTTTCTGGGAAAAATTATCTCTCAACTCAGTTCTTTAATTTCTTGGTTGCTTCTTTGGACAGTGAACTTACTTTCAATTGCTGAGCCACAGTTGCATCTGTTGGAAACTTTTTGGTTGACCTTAACTGGAAGATTTCTTTAAAATGTGTAAAATATGGCATCCTGCAAGTAAATGTTGATGGCCTTTTGGTTCTTGTTCATTATTGTTTTTTACTTGGTAGCCGCCAAATATAATTAACCCTTCCATGATACTGCTTATCCTAAAAGGACATTTCATTGTTGCTAGCTGCTAGCTTCTTTGCCGAATTGTTAGATGCATCAACTATACTGTGGATAACGAACACAAACAGGGAAATTGTACTCTCAATCTATTGCATGTTCTTTTCCTGAGGAGAGAAGTTGGTTTCCTACAGCATAGCAATATGTGCACCTTTACAAGAACGTAGATGTAGGTACTTCTCATTCCATAACAAAATTTATATGCTCATTTCAGGAGCGGAAGCTTCTGATTTCGATATGGGACTTTTTTGCTGCTGATAGATGTATGCAAATGAGCTGATATATTACTAAGTAACTGGTGAATCACTTAGGTGTATTCTTTCATAGGAGCATTCATGTATATCTGGTATAAGTAATAAGTAATAGCTAAGTTGCACTTCGTCTCTAATTTAAGCAGTTGATGTTATTATGTAAAGGGAACACGTCTAATCTTTAAAAAGATCCAGGGACCTCCTCAATCATATAATCTTTCAAGTCAGGGCATTGCAAATGTCAGTTCTCTTTTTGCTATAATTGCATAATTCTGGGGAAGGGTTCACAATTGATTATTTGGTTTGCCCGTTTGTCGCTGCTTATCATTTGTTCTCTTCTGCAGGGATGCAAGCCAGTAGAACGCATGGATATGATTGGTGGTTCTGTATCTGTAAGCCCTTGTTCGTCTTACCAACTGAGCCCTGGTGCTTCGTATAATCCGAGTCCCGCTTCATCATCTATCCCTAGTCCGGTCTCATCCCATTATGTTGCCAATGCCCAAAATAATTCTGATCCCAACTCGCTTATTCCTTGGCTTAAGAACCTGTCATCTGGCTCATCACCGTCCTCGTCTAAGTTTCCCCACCATCTGTGCATTCCTGGAGGTTCTATAAGTGCTCCTGTGACTCCACCTTTGAGCTCTCCCACTGCCCGTGCTCCTAGGATGAATGATAATTGGGAAAATCCCACAGCTAACTCTGCATGGATACAGCAGCATTATCCCTTCTTGCCATCCTCAACCCCTCCTAGTCCAGGTCGCCAAACCCCACCAGATTCAGGATGGCTCTCTGGCGTTCCAACTCCACAGGATGGGCCTTCATCTCCCACATTCAGCCTTGTCTCGTCAAATCCATTTGGATTTAAGGAGCCATTATCAAATGGAGGGTCTCGAATGTGGACACCCGGGCAAAGTGGGACATGTTCACCTGCAGTTGGAGCTTGTATGGACCAAACAGCTGATGTACCAATGTCGGATGTGATCTCAGTAGAGTTTGCATTTGGCAACAATATGAAGGGTGTAGTAAAGCCATGGGAAGGAGAAAGAATCCACGAAGAGTGCATCGGTGATGATCTTGAGCTTACACTTGGGAACTCCAGCACTAGGTAAACTTTCTTATTTCAACCTTTGTGACAAACCACACTCAACCAACTCTAACCCCCTCTGCCCTTCTTCTTTCTCTTCTGTCAAGCTTGTTTCGAGTAGAATTTGTTTGTTGAAAGTGGCTGATTAGTGTTCTTTTGCTGCTTTGCAGATAGGGAGTGAGAGAGAATGAAAATCTATGCTTATACGATCATCGCAAAAGTTTGGAAGTTTTTAACTTCATGTTAATCGTCATCCCTTCTGAATGTGAAGATACTCTGGTACAGTGGAAACCAGAAGTCACAAATACAGAGTAGGAGCAGCAGTTAATTTCCCTATTCTTGTTTTCTTCAAGAGGAGAAAGCCATGTGGAGCTTCTTTCTTCTTCCCTTTTTTTTCCAATTGGGTTGGGGGAACGTTATCCTATTTTCTCTAATATTCTCCCCTGTTCTTTTAATTCTTTTCCCCTTTTAGTGTCGGATATGTTTGTAGTTACCCTGTTGTAATTGTTCACATGATATAGTAGCTATAGTTGACCAACAAGAATCTGTCTTTCTGTACCTTTTTAATTTGTTTCCACACATAAATTTCAATTATGAACAGGTTTTTAATCTGAAAATTGAGGTTATCAAGAATAGTTGGATCATCCTCGAGAGTAAGAGAAACACACACAATACAAACTCTTTTCATCCGTCGTTTCTCTTTCCAATTTGCCAATAGATTCAGCTGAGCGAGGATACTCTCCCAGAAAAGATCATATGAGTAAATGTATTTACAATTTTTTCTTTCTTCCAGACTGTACAAATTTAACTATATCTATGTAAATCATAATTCACAAAGAATAGCAGTAATCAAGCCCCAAATTTCCAACCCAAACTTGAAGTGTCTTTACTTATGTACAGCACTTAAAGAGGTATGGCATATTCAAAGTTTCTGGTATAAATCAGCGAGTGCCCGATATAAGGCAGCTGCAGCAGGGGGCCTCGGCAATGAGCCAAGTAGAATTTCTGAAGCTTTTATTGACTGGCTACCATAAAATCTGGAGTTTTCTCGTGTTCGGGTAGTCACCACACTTCCTTGTAGGGAACACCCAACAAAGGCACCTGTACCACCAAAGAATAGCACTTTAAACATGATATAAAGATACCACAAGGTCTCCAGACTTAACTTCCAGTGATATAAACAAAAGATATGGTCAAAATAGTAAAGACAGTGAGAGAATTGGTTTGAGGTTCACCAACTTCGCTACACTCTTTTCAGGTTAAATCAACATCAACAAGAATTCTATGAATTATGGTAGACTTCAAACCCCTTAATTATCTTCTGATGAACAAATTTTCTGCATATTTGACTATTCCAAACTTTTCTCCTCAGGCTATATAGTGGAAAGATTAGATTAATACTTTCTGGTCATTAAGTTGTGTGATATAGGAAAACAGATATAAATCACATGGCAACTCTTCTATCTTGTAACATAACATACAAATCAAAGTACAACATGCACAATACATGTGAACTATAAACGAAGTGGACTTGATACCTTTGCTACAGCTGTATGTATAACAAGCAGCATAGCCTCCAGTACCAGCGCGAAGATCAGCTTCAGCAGTTCGTCCAATGATCCCAGCAGCAGCACTCACGCCAGCTCCGACTGAAAGATGCGCATCACCACCAAAAGTCTTGACAGCATCAGTAGTTCTCAGAACAATAATGAAGTCGGTAAGTTCTCCACCAGCCTATAAAATAAAACTCCATGTTATGATTTACTCATGGTATGTTCCTATAGATAGGAATGGTATTTTGATTGACCTCCTTACAAAATTTTAGACACTTCTTAAAGAAACTACATTAAAGAGAGAACAGAAAAGCTGCAACTTTTGAACTATTGATACTTATCCCTCTATCTAACTACTGAACAGACATCTTTCTCCGATGTTAAATGCTAAACAGAAACGGCCTGGGCTTAACACCCAGTGCAGAATTGCCAAAGTACCAATTCTATCATAAAAGGAAGACTCCTTTCCATCGCAAATGGGGTTATGCACAAATCATCTCAAGATGGCATTTGAATTTTCCTAGTTACCCATTGGCATGGATAATAACATCCATAAGCCACCGGGTAAGGATTTCCCATATGGCAATTAAGACACCAGCGTCCATGGGGAGCCATGTGCAAAGCTCAAATCTCTGATTTCTTCCTACAATGACGAATGCCTCTCAATACAGACGAGCAAAGCGGCAATTATCCTCAATCAGAAATTAGTTGCTGGCTATATGAATTCTCCATATCCAGACCAGTCTATTCAGGTAGAAAATTATCCTTTACTACATTTAGCAGAAATATAGCAAAGTTATTCACCTGAGCACCCCATCCAACACCGAAAGAAGAAATGGCCGAGGGGGGAGACCATGAACCATCTTCTCTACGTGCAATAACCAATCCGGTTCCGATGTTGTAGGTGACCATCACTCCAACTTTCACGACCGTAAGTATGGCAAGGCCTCTTGCATTTTGTAGAATAGCTTCTGGAATTTTCTTCTCAGACCTCAATAAACCAATCTGAGATTTTTTGTTCAGAATATCTCAGGCAGCCAATATATCATCATAAGATATCAAGCAATTAAATAAAGAAGAGACCCATGTTTGCTCCTTATTTTTTACAAATAAGACGCTTACCAGTAGAATTTCTTTTTTTTTTTTTTGAGAAGGACGCTTACCAGTAGAACTCCAAATGATGTATTAAAGGCTAGAGGATTAAATAGTACAACAATGCAGTGACTGGTTTTTTCCAGCTCAGACAGAAGTATTTAGAAGGGAGATATATCATATCATATTATTATATAAGTGGAAGACCCTAAGTTATAAAGTTGAATTACCAAAATATCCGNCAGAAGTATTTAGAAGGGAGATATATCATATCATATTATTATATAAGTGGGAAGACCCTAAGTTATAAAGTTGAATTACCAAAATATCCGTAGCAAAATTAAATGATAATTTTTCCCTTATCTAAACACTACTCTTATATTATTTTTATACTACCAAATAGTAAATTAATTATCAATAAATAATAAATAAATCAATTAAATGGATGTTAACCACTTGATTGATCAATTCATTATGTTCTACGCCAAATTTTAATAGTTGTAAAAAGAATACTTTAAATTAGACTTCATTTGCATATTTAATGATGCATTGAAGAAAGACGTTATCAGAAACGTATAGGATTAAATTAGAAAATTAAATTCAGCTTCTCTCTAATTTTATATTGAAGTTTCTCCTCAAAAGCAGATTGAGCAAGTGTTTCTCATATCAAGATATTAAGAAAAAAGGTGCAACCAAGAACAAATTATGTATTTGCGGCAGTACTCTAATGCAATTTTGAGTTTATTTACCTAATATTTGCTTCTTCTTCTTTTTCTTTTTTTGGTTGCAGAAATAGATAATGGAGAAGCAACTCAATTGACAAGGGTCCATTTTGATTTGGAGCATGATTTCAAGCCTTTCCAACACGCACACATATCTTTTACATACTGTATGAAATAATTGTACTGCTTAATTTTAATTTGAAATATCACATGTCAAATTAGTTGGGTCAAAAGTCTGCAATGTGCAAGTACAATATGAATGATTAGAAATTAAGATGAAAATGAGTTTTCCTAATTTAAAGACTCCCGTCGAATACATCAGTTATGCCTAACATGTTAAATGGGTACATAAGGATGTTGTGCTCGAGACAAATTTACAAGCTAGAGCTCAGATGGAATCAAGGTTACTACTATGTGTGAAGAGATTACATCTATTTATGAATGCAAAGAGGTATTATTCCATTGCATTGATTTTCTTTCCTGAAAAATTCTAACAGTTAGAACGCAAAACTCACGACAAGAAAAAGGAAAATTGGAATGGACAGGCTATAATATTTGTTTTGTGTATGTGTGTGTTCTTTGTTTATTGAGTAAAGAGATATAACAAAAGTGCTTTTAAATAATGTGTTTTGACGCCTTATGTGTCTATACTTATAGATATTAGGGCCAGTTGTTATTACTATTAATTTCTATTCCACTTTATACCATTAAAAGTCCCTCCCTCTCTATCTATCCCAAGGGATGGAAGGGCAGAGCAGGTTCTAATTTCACTACAGGTATGATATTTTTTTATTTTATTTTTCTTTTATACTGATATTATACATTTAAATTTTAAAAATAAAAATAGCATTAGCTGGTGCAAAGAGGAGAAAGGTCATGATATAGTTATATAGCTAGGAGTGTATCATATGGGGTAGTAATAAAGTCAATAATTCTGGTTCCTTTAATTTTTAATTTTTTTGGTACAAAGAAAAGAAAATATGATGATATGAGAAATGAAATTGTTAATGTTGGGAGTTTACGGAGGAAAGAAGTTTGAATATTAAAAGAGATTACATGGTAACTAAACTATTGTGCATTTGTTAATGTTTAGCTCTTTTATCGTAATCACATTGATGCAATTACATTTTCAATTTTTAAAAAGTGCAAAAATCACATTATGCACCTTTTCCAAAATTAATTCTATGAGATATATAAAATTAATAATAATAAAGAAACATTTGCAAGTCTAGATTAGAAGTTAATAAAAAATAGTGTAGTACTACGTGATCAATTTGTTCGAACGGAATTGTGAGCAGAAACACTCCAATAACATAGTTTATTTTTCTTTAATTGATATATATCTAACATCTGAAAAGAAAAAAATCTCTCCTCTATATATATATCTGTTTTTAACGACAGAGAGTAAATCTAAATTAAGAGTCTGAATTTATTTTTGGAATGCTATTTTCTTTTGAGAAGGAAAGATATTTTTCTATCTTAATTATATATTTAATCAAAGACATTAATAGGTCTACATATCGAAATATATATGTTAAAAACTATAGTTCATGCAACTTTAGTGAGAGATTCATGTAGAAGATATGTACAAAGTCAAAAGCCAAAACCAATATATACTTCTGGTATCATTCATCCGACATCTTAGAGATAAGCAACATGACAATAAATTTATATGTACTTTAGTTCTATTTTAAAACTCCTAAATATTATAAAAATGTATATACAATTTAACAATTATTATATAGATAGAAAATTTTATAGATGGGACTACACGTGCAATGCACGTGTCCAAGAACTAGTGTGTGTGTATATATATTGAGGGTGAAAAATCAGTGTCTACTTCATTAGTATGACTAAGTAGATATACAAGAGATGCAACATTTAATATAAAAGATAGAATTTCATACCCTTTCATAGCCCCGAATAGTGTTAGTGGCCTTGTAAATTTCATATTCCATTGACTGCCCCCACGGGAAGTTTACCCAAGATCTCAATGTGCTCAAGTCGGTAGGTCATGGGGTTGGCAGCTGAGCAGCACGACTTACTTGATCCATTAAGTACGGCTGCACAGACTCAAGACGTACACAACATACATCACATGCTCGTTGTGTGGTTCCCCTGTGCGAAATTTTTCAGGGGAGCAAACTCCTTCCTTTAGTACATTCATTGCAAAATATTCCTCCACAAAATCGACAATGATGCCTGCTGCACATGATAGGGTGGAACCGAACATTACATAACATACAAGCAGAAGATGCACTGTCAGGCAACCATTTGGGAGGATCTGCCTCAAGAATTTCCTGGGCATTACCAAAATTAGCTTCTGTGAGGGTTTGAGCCATCTCTTTCCAAGCCTGCTCAATGAGATGACGATATCCATGACATGTTACCTATATCACCAGATGCAAGAGATTGCACTTTCCCTCGTGCTGCAAGCAGCATATCCACCACCACATCCCACATGGTCAACTCCTTTTCTTCCCCCATGCACTGATTCCAATCTGTGTCACCTTCAGGAAGGTATCCCCCATTTGAGCAGAAGCCTCTGTTCCATTCTTCATGCTCACTCTCTGACATTGGAGGAACTGATACAGGTATCCAAGCCCAATTCACCAAAAAGTGGTGAATCATAGTAGAAATATTTTCCTTCATTTTGGTGGCACGTACTTTCTTCTACCTTTTGAGATGACTGAGTTTTACATTCTCTAGTTTCAGTTAATTGTGGGTACATAAAATTTCTGTTTACGTTACTTTCGTTGGTCTTTAAAGTAACATTAGAGACTTTAGCTTTAACCATTCCCTTACTTGTACAAGCCCCTTTCTCATAGTTTTCTTCTGCGCACAAAGTTGAATCATGATCAGTCTCTTGCTGCCCAGCCACTGGCTTGCCTATGATATAACTCTTACCGTTGTTTATGGGACCTGCACTTTGACCAAATGCTTCAGAACCACTTTTTTCTCTTTTATCCCAATTGCTGCTAATCGCTTTTCAGAACACCTCAAGATATTGTTCTCTCTTAGGGTTATAGAATCTTCTTCATATTCCCCTTTCCAGTAGTCCATATGATACCTCTCCTCTAGCTTCCAGTGTCTTGAGATGACTGTTTACCGAAAAGTTCCCCTGCTTGAGTATCTAGATGCCTCGTCGAACTAGTGTTCTCAGGAATTTCATTCCTTAGGTGTACAGCTAGTCTGTCATATTCTTCATGCTTACTCGATTTCACAATTTGTGAACCAATGACTGGATCAAAATCATCCAGGCCTCTGTTATCTCCAAATTTACTACAGTCCTATCACCAAAAAACATGATAAGAGTGTATTCTCATGTCAAACTTAAAATTTTTTACTTGCATTTACAAAATACTGCAACTTTTTACCAACATGAATAAATAATTAACAGGATAACGTGAAGAGAAAACAAGTAACTACTAACAATTTGGCAAATATCTATACTTCACCTAACAAAAGAAAGAGATCACGACCATTTGAAATAGGATACACCAGTGGAGGAGACAAGTGAGTAGCAAATCAGCATGCAACTAGAATTCCCTAACACATGACTGTGCTTGCATACCGTTTGTCAAAGAAAAGTGTCACTTATACTTTGAGTTGATGCTGGGAGTTCAGTAACAAAGAAAACATGCTCTTTCCTTAAGGTGGGAAAAGTTATCATACACAGGCCAGCAGCAATAGACAAAAAATACAACAACATACCCAGCGAAATAAAACAAAGTGCGGTCTGGGGAGGGTAGAGTTAGAGTGCACGTAGACCTTAGGCCTTGTGGAGAGGGAGAGGCTGTTTGAAATACCTAGTTCAAGTGAAGCAAATCCAAAGTAGTAATGAAAGGAAAAGCGACATTGAAGAAAACATGACAATTAATTGGAAAACAGTGCAAGAAGCATACAGACAAGGAACAGTAACATCGCTTAAAATAGTGTGATCACTTAACCATAATAAACACAAATGGTAACGATTAACGAAAGTAAGAGAATCTTGTTTAAATAAGGCTAATACTATGACATACATGATTGCTCAAGACTACCGCAAGTGCTTATCACAGCCAGAAAAGAAAGACATGCTCAACTACCTACTAACTACGGCCTAACCCACGACCTCCATACCCTTATGTCATGTCCTCGGTAAGTTGAAATTGTGTCATGTCCATCTAATCACCTCTTTCCAATACTTCTTGACCTACCTTTATCTCTCCTCGTAACCACTATATCCAACCTCCCGAACCTTCTCACTGAGACATTTGCACATCTTCTCTTCACATACCCAAATCATCTCAACCTCCATCCCCTCATCTTATCCACCACGGAGACCCTCCCACATATCTTGAATATCCTCATTTCTAATCTTATAGCTCCTAGGATGCCCATACATTACATTTCAACATCCTTATTACCACAACTTGCATCTTCTAAACATGAGAGTTCTTGACTAGCCAATACTTCGCCTTATACAACAAAATCGATCTAACAACCACTCCCCATGGAATTTACCTTTAAGATTTGATGGTGTCTTTTTTTATCCATAGCTTCGGAGACAAGCCTGTTTCTGTCAGCCGCCTCAATACGATGTGTGACATTATCAGTGATCTCCCGTTTCCCGGATCAAAGACTGAGGTACTTAAAACTCTCTCTACAAGAGGACAGCACATTGTCAGTCTCACTTTCACGCATGCCTCATACGTTGCATCATTGGTGCACTCAAATATTCTATTATGGTCTTGCACAAACCTAAATCGTTTAGACTCCCCGCAGTTTTGTCTCCACACCTCCAGCCTGTTGTTAACTCATGGCGAATCTCGTCCATCGGTACTATGTCGGTACATAAATAACATACACCATGACATCTTACCTTACATATGTCAATTCATCCATCACCACGACAAACAAAAAGCGGGCTAGCCTTGATCCCTTGTGCAATACCATCTCAATTGGAAAGTGCTATGAGTCTCATCCTTTTGTTCTTGAGACTTGACTCCGTCATACATGTCCATCGCACTAGTAAGCCACCGGTACATCTACAGCCTCCCAAGCATCTCACAAAACTTTCCTCGGGTGTCATAGGCCTTGTCTAGGACAATGAACACCATATGTAAGTCTCTCTTTTTCTATATTTTTCACCCAGTCTCACAAGATGAATGACTTATGTAGCGGCTCGCCTTTATGAATCGGCAGGTTCTCGAAAATGGACATGGACCTCCTCACCTCATCTTCATAGTCCTAGCCCAAACTTTCATAGTGTGACTTAGCGGCTTGATACCCCTATAATTGTTGCGGTTTTGGATACCATCGAATATAAATTATTCAATTTGTGACCACAAAGATCTAGTCAATCAAAGTGGCAAGGCGAATGTATCCTGAACATAGTGGATAGAAGGATCTGAATACCGCTTCATATGGTTGAATTGAGCATGCGAGTAAAATATTGATGTGCGAGATGTCGGTGTTGTTTCTAAATGGATATTAGATGACAAATCGAGGTTATGCGGGGAGTCTAATGATAGACTATTTACTTAGAACATAATTGGCCTCTTCCAAATGGCCATATGCGACAGTAGATTCTTGAATTTTTAATAACGAATTTTCGGTTGTATACCAACATTAGATAATGTAAGGTTAAATACGAGTCATGCTAACGAATCAATCACTGCAAATAACAAGTGAAATCTTGGAAACAGGTCATCTTTCCAAAGTTAGGAGAATTTTGAATGATGCTTTGCTTATAAAGATCCAATATACGAACTAGGATCCTTTGAACTTCCTCTCACGAATGCACACGTTAAGATGAAGGTAACGGAGTAAGGGATGCTCAGTGGATGTGTGGGCATACTAGGATGAGACGGATTAGGAACAAGTTATACGGGATAAGGTGGGAGTAGTATCAGTGGTGGACAAGACGAGGGAAGTAAGGCTGAGATGGTTAGCGGCAAGTGCTTCTACCATTGATAAGAGACGGCTAGTTCTAACAGCAAGGTATTCTTCATCTTCATCATCATCATCAGCTAGTTTTACTTCTTATGAGTCTCAGTTTATCATCTACACTTCTGATTCTAAAATTTTCAAATCACACCTGAACTCATTCCACCCCCCAAAACCACCCACCAATCACACGCACACACACAAAATAAAGAAACCAAGCTGAAAAGGAAAACAAAACAACTTCATCTTTTCTTTGTTTGTCAATGAGTGGTTGGGATGATGATTACTTAACACCTCACTTTAACTGCCAGTTTACTCCCCACAAATAATGGCACCTAATCCTGATTATTTCCTTTAAAAAAAGTCAAAACCTCAAAACTATAAATTCTCCAGAGAAATTTCATTGTCTATCTCTTATTTTATTTTATATTACCGTATTTTCTATATAGGCTAATCTTCATAAGAATGATACTCCAAATCCCCATCTCTTTTACTCTTGAAAGCTCATCAATATGAACGTTCCTTCATTAAAATACCAAATCGATAAATTCAACAACTAAACAAGAACAAAATTTTCCAAATAAGGACAATCTTACTAATTAAGACAATAAATTTATGCAGTGGAAGCAAAACCCAAAACTTGGAAGCGACCAAAAAACAGTCAACATTGATTAAAAAAAAGCTGTAAACAAATATAATTTCTTCTGGTAAGGTCAACGTAATCAGACATCAAAATTCAATCAATTAGTATGGGGATAAGTAAAAAGAAGAAGACTTGAAAGAGAGAATTACCGATTGAAGAAGTGAATTTGAAACCCTGGAACAAGAAGTTGAAGAAGGCTCGACTTCTCCTTCACTAGCAAACTTAGAATCCGAATTGTGATGGGAGATACATTGTTGGGCATCGTTTGGTAGGGATGTTAAATTTCAGTACCTTACAATCAATATATATCTTCTTTTTATCCGCTATCATCTATCTTATTTTGAAGATCCAATCATAGGTAGTAGCAAAATTTGAGAATTGAGAGGAGGAAGATCAAAGAGAGAATATGGGGAAAGAAGCAGAAGAAAGGGTTTGATGGATTTGATGAATGAACTGTGGCGTGTCCTTTAGTATCTCCCTAATTATTTATTTATATTTATTTATTTAATACGACACTCTTTTAATTAATTATTTATACATATTTTTAAAGAAAAAGAAATTAAGCTAATAATTTTGGGGAAAGTAATTATTAATTAACTCTTCCATTTTTCTTTCTCTCACTTTATTTATTACTTGTTTCTCTGTTTGAATTGTGTTTTTAGATTTTATTGGCTCATAAGGTTGGCAAAATTAATTCATAAAAGCATATAATCTACCCATACGTCAAAGTTTGGATGAGTCGATAGTGCTTAATTATTGTATTCAATTTTTTTGATAATTTAATTTTCTTTATTTAAATTTCAAAAGTTATGTTAATTTGACTTAAATATATAGTCGGAAAATTAACTAGTAAAAATCTAGTTAATAATATACATTTTGTTTTAATATGTAAATACGCCCTTGGTTTAAAGTTACGAAAAGTATTGATGAGTTTTGGAGAAAAGATGTCAGAGAAGAAGATTGGGGAAGGAACGAGGGTGTGGTGGGCGGAGGCATGTTTAACTTTGGGAAGGAGGGATGGGTTGGGTGGAATGTAGGCTTTAGTTTATGGACCAAGGGTTGTTTGGTTATTAGTTAGAGTTATGCAGGTTAGTAATACATGAATTACTAATTCTTGACGGTATGACATTTGTAGGTTTGTAGGTTGGATCGCTGACCTTGACAATAGATTCCTATATCATAATGATCAGTAGTAAACCGACTCCTCATTGAAGCTAGAAGGTTAAGACAAGGGGACCCATCATCACTCTACTGACGATATTAATATGGAGTACTAGTGAAATTTGTTAAAGGGTGAAAAATTGGGATTCCACTACCATTCAAGGTGTGCCAAAATGAATATAGTGCGGTTAGGATTTGCGGATGATTTATTATTATTTTGCGGGGATACGATGCAATTCGGCTACATGAGAAGTTTAACATGTTTTACGAGGCATCGGACTAGTAGGTACTATTTGGTAAGAGTAGTGTCTATTTCGGAGAATTTTCGAGGATGTTCGGAAATGAGATATTATCCATGCTTGAGTATTACAGGTGAATTACCATTTAGGTACTTGAGTTCCATTGGTCTGAAAAGATTGTCAATCTTGTGCGAACCTCGATAGGCAGGATGTTAGTGAGGGTTAATAGGTAGACCTTAAAGTTTTGTCTTATCTTGGAAAAGTACAATTGATTAAAATTGTCATGTTCTCCATTCAAACTTTAAGGCTCAAATCTTTGTTTTACCAAAGAGATAAATTACAAATTGTGGGTGGATTTGTAGAAGATTTTTGTGGACCCAGGGGGTCAGCTGAAGTATCTAGGAAAGCGATAGTTGCACAGAGAAAAAGTATGTAGATTAAAATGTGCGGAGTGGTATGAATATAACAAGCTATAGGAATTGTGGAACAAAGCAAATATGCCAAACATTTCGGGGGGCATTTGTAAGCGAAGGAAAAAGAAACTGCGGATAGTGGTTCATACGTACTATGTTAGAAGGAGAGAAGTTTATGGGAGGTCATGCCTAAATAGCATCTTGGATAATTCGAGAAAATTTTTAAAACTACAACTTTACTTCCCGGCCAAGCGGACGTGGAACAACAAGATGTGTTCTGCGGATGAACACTTTCTCACATAAAAAATATGTACCACAAAAATTTGCGGGGCAATTACCCAAGTTAATTGGAGGGGAAGTTAACATGTAATAATCTTAGGGCACCAAAATGGGTTTTTCATGCTTTGGGCCGTATGCAGGAGAGAATATACACTAGAGACGAGACTTACAAAGTGAAAAATAGACCTGAAGCACCATGTGCCCACTATGCGATGTAGTGGAGGAAAGCGATTACAACACTTGTTCTTTGAGTGTGTGGTGACGGGAATGATATGGCGAAGGTTATGCAATGGCGAGTGCATTAGAGACGAGAGGATGGACGAGAAGAAGTGAGCGAGGGCGGTGCAGAGTTTACGGGAAGATGCCAAAAGCCCGGCTACACGAAATTTCATTAGCGGCGACAGGTGTACTACGTATGCGAGAACGAATGGTAGGATTTTTCAAGAGCGGCGAGAGATCGCTAGAAGCATGTTGAGGAAGATCATCCAAGAAGCCTATTTGAGCTCATTTAAATACACCAAGGCTGTCTAAGCTATGTCCAACAATTTGCTATGTCCTAAGCGACTTGGTAGAGGTGATATAACTAGTATAGTCTAGAGGCTGAGGAATGCTTGATTGCCTGTCAGGAGGTGTCAGGAAGCGAGTGCATTTGCAAGTATTACTTTTGTCTGTGATAAGATCACCTTGCTGTAACGATTACTTGGTATATAAAATCTTCTATTTACCAAAAAAAATAAATTAGTTATTAAGGAATTTATGTATTATTTTATATAGAGATTAGTTGTGCGGGTTTAATTGAAAAGATCAAATATGCCCCTCTACTTTAGTTTAATAGTAATTTTACCTTTACGTCAAGTTATAGGGCCAAATATACACTGTTATTAAGTATTCAAAATGCACTCTCATTTTGATGGAATCCCCAAATAAGGGTATTTTAAATGAGATTTGTAATATGACACTTAAAATCGAGTTTGATGGACTTATATTAATCGAAACGTGTCGGATTGACCGTGCGGGGTAGCAAAGCAACGCATGATATATTTGTTAAACATTTAACTTTTTGAAGTTGTAATTTTTTAAAATTTAAAATTAAAATTTAAATTTTAATTTTAATTAAATTACATGTTTTTTTTGTTTTTTTAAAATTTTAAAAATTCAAAATTGATTTGATATAATTTTTGAAAATTTAAAAATATTTAAAGATTAAATTTTATTATTAAATAAATATTTAAAGATAAATTTTTAAAATTTATATTCAAATGTAGTTTCATATCAAGTGAGATGATAACGGTAATTTGGTGGGTAAGTTATATTTTAGTCAAGTAACTATTAGGTGTGCGTTTGTGAAGTTATAAAAATTAAAAATATTATAACTTTTGTATTGTTTCGGTGATATGCTGACATTCATTATCAATATGTAATGACATCGAATCTATAAATAAAGTATATGAGATTAGGTGATTTGCTCGAGATAAAATATATTTTTATCTTTGCTATTTTATTTTTTTATTTATTTAAATAATTTGGGTAAAAGTACTTTAGGATTAAAAGTTGAAGTTCAATTCACGAGAGAGTAACCAAAAAATTGTCTTGCCACCATGTTTGCCTTTGAAGATTTGGGGATTTCATCTAAATGAGAGGTACTTTTGAATACTACGATAACATAAATGGGTATATTGCGTATTATAGTATAGCGGAAATAAAATTTAGCTGTTAAACTAAAGTAGAGGGGTAAATTTTACCTTTTTCACTTTAATTATTCATGTATTAGTTATGTAGGCAATGGAAATTATGCAAATATTAGTTAGGTATTAGTTATGCAGAGTATTAGTTATATATGTATTATTTATGTAGGGTTTTTTGGTAACTAAAGTATTTTGTTACCAAAGACAGTCTGCAGAGGAAATCTCAGAAAACTAAGCTGGACATACTTGAACTTAACATGGAACTACTAGTCTGTCTTGTTCACCTTACCTAAGCTAAGGATAATAGTTAAGCTCTTGCAATCTCAAGGCAATTTAAGTTTCATATGGCCTTTAAAGCATTACTTCTTGTATAATCATTCTAGACAGCATTTCAGGTGATCTTTGTTGCTGCTGGAAAATCCTTACATGGCGCTCTTGCCAGACATAGTACACACTGGCTGCTAGGACCAATCTATACATTTCTGCCTTTGTTGTCTCCCCTTTGGCATGAACTTCAGCCCACATCTTCTCCTCATTCCACTTCTACACAAGTCTGTCTACACCTTGCCATTGCAGCAGTTTGCTCCAGAGCTTAGCAGACCATTCACATTAAAAGAAAAGGTGATCCACAGTTTCATTCCCAGTCCCATACAACGTGCATTCTAAGTTCTCAGTGATGCCCCCACTTGCTCCAGCCCTATCTCTGGCATAAAGCTTCCCTGCAAAGCCATATATAATATGAATAACCACTTTGGTGCTCCTTGATTATTGCATATCATTCTCCTCCAATTGACCTTCTGGTATTTCCTCATAACAGACACAGTGCTTTGATGGAAAACTTACCTCATACTTACCAACTGATCATTATCTATACTCACTTCTTCAGATACTTCCTTGCTTAAAAACTTTTTCACTATCCATGAAGCCTATCCCTAGGAACTATACCACATAGGCAGTCCTTTACCATAATATTCATGAATCCATCTTACTTGGAGCTTATCTTTTTTACAGCATAGATTCCACAATATTTAGCCACAACAGCTCTATTCCATGTGATTAAATGGAGCAGATTCAGCCACTAGCCATTTTTGATTCACACAGCTTATTCCAGGCCACTAGTGCCTTCTGTGAAGCTTCATTTCCTCCTGCTCACAAGAACCCTTATGCATATAGATTCTTCTTTCACTTTACCTTCTTGGGTAGGACAGAATTTGTCCCCAGAAAATTTGAATAGAAGAGAACAACTTTGATTCAATTGCTGCAATTTTCCTGCATAAGATAAAAATTTTGGAGTCCAGTCCCAGTTATTCTACCAAACATCTTATCTAGGAGTGGTTGACATTGCATTGCTGAGATTCCTTAGTGCTCAATGGTACTCCCAGGTATTTAAATGGTAGAAATCTTATTTAAGTAAAATTACAATACATGAACTATTAATTATTGAATATTTAATTTTTAATTATGTGTTTATTTTTGTATTTTAATTAAATTACATGTTTTTTTTGTTTTTTTAATTTTATATATTTATGAGTTATTTAGTAACTTTTTAATAAAAAAAGAAGAATATAAAATATAATATCCATATACATATCACTAAGCATATTACCAAATATATTATCCATGTACATATTACTAAGCGCGAATTATTGCTTAATTATATATACAAAATATTCATATTACAAAAATAAGAAAAGAATATACTTGAAATTAAAAAAAAAGTGATAATTAATTATGGGTAAATATAATAGAGAAAACGATATTATAATATACAAAAGATTTTATGGGTGAATCCCCTGAGTGCTTTTCACCATTATTGTATGTGTATAATTAAATAGTACCAAAGTCTAACCATATTGAATAGAAAAATAAATAATACTAAATTAATGATTACAATTAAGTTGATAGAGTAAATGTGTAATTTTTATTATTTTAATTAATGTATAACTAATACCCACATAACATACCTTACATAACGTAAAATCATATATAGATTTATCATAATTATGAAAGTATTAATTATGTAGAATTCTTAAATACAACTAAACAAGTATAAACTAATACATGAATAAGTTTTATCTGACTTTTAGAGCCTCTCATCAAAGCGTTATATAAAATTAACATATGAATAACTTTTTATTCTATTTAGAAACCATACAATATATAAAAAATTAATACATAAATAATTAAATTATTCATATATTAACTTAATCCTTATCCAATAATCAAAACGATCCCAAAAGTGAGCGGGGAGGAGGGTGACACGTACACGAAGAGTGTGCTTGACACATAGATTAATGTGTTGTGAGACATATTACTCATGCCCATCACGAGGTTTAGATGGTGACTTAAAAAATTTAAGAATTAATTTGATTGTTGGTTTTAATTTTAAGTACATGTTATGCTTTGAAAATCATACTCCTCTTTGACTTTGAACAAACAACAATAACCTTATCTCAATAACTTTATAGTTACTTTTAAAAATCAAATTGCTGGATCGGATATGGTTATGAGATGTACTTACACCAATAAGATATGTCTAGCTAATCACTTGAAAAAGTTAAAAATGATTTTATTTGACGATTGATGATAACTCTAGTATCTATTTATATTGATTTTTGAAGATCAATTTCGAATGTAATTCAATTTATTATTGAAAATACAGTAATTACATAAATAACAACTTTAAAGAACATATGAATAGATTTTGACCAAATTACAATATTGTAGTAGTAATAAATAAGTGACTAGATTTTTAATTAGTTGACTTGCGCGCTTGTAGAGTTACACCAAAATGTGCGGTAGTAACTTTGTCACCAACCTCCGCCACTAAAACCACCGGTATCACCACCACTACTAAAACCACCGCCACCATGTCACCACCACTCCAACTACTACCACCGTGATCACTGCTCAGCCACCACCACCACCGGTGTTTCCACTTGTGTAATCATGATGATGTCCACCTCCACCACTAGTAGTATCCGTGCTAGTATGAGTGTGACCTCCACCCACATTATTATTAGTGTCACCACTAACATAATTATCGTTGGTGCGATCATGGATTGCTATTAATTATAACATGACTATCGCTACTACCACAAACATCATTATTATTTTTGTTACCATAATCATCACCATTGCACCCATTGGTGTCACTACCATGGCATTGAGTATCTTTCCCGTCATTATGATTATGTGCGACCATCGTCGGTGGACGGAATATCTACGATAGTTGCTGAAGTTGTTGCTTTTAACTAATATTTCCCCCACTGAATGGACGGGGGCAGAAGTTGCGCGAGTATTTTGTGCTTTACTTTCACGATAACAATAGTTTTAGCCAGTTTTGTCACCACCAATATCATCACCATCCACGGCGATTTACATGTATCATTCTTATTCTTACGTTTCGCGGAGGATTTGGCACAGGCAAATATGACGATCGCCATCATCGAGTTAGGCTTAGCTATCATGCCAACCATGAACGTTAGCCCAGAATCCTGAAGTAAGGCCTGCCATTTTTCCGTAACAGAAAGCCTAACCATTTTCTCTCTCTCTCTCTTTTTTTCTCCTTTGAGTTGTAGAGATTTTTGGCTACTTAATTGGAATTAGATAATTTTTCACCTTGCTATATATATTGAAGAAAAGCAATTAGCAATTATATTAATAAATTAATGAAACAATTACGAGGAAGCCAAGTTCTTCGACCTCTATCAAGTCAAAATTCTAGAATTTGCACTTTGATGTGAAATTAATAGACGTTATAAGTCTTGGTTTTCGGCCCACCAAATTAATTGTAGCATTAAAATGGGTGTGTGTAGGGGATGGTTTGTTTTTTTTTGTGGTGGAATATCCAACCAACTAATTATTCTTTCGATATTTTTTTTTAGTTATCATGTTAATAAAAATAATTATTTTAAAATATTTATCAATATAAAAAATTATTTTTTTAAAACTTTAATCCTCAGCATTAATTATTTTAGAATTAAAAGGGATGTAAATAGTTTAAGATTAAAGAATCAGCCAAAAAATATATTTATCAAAATAATACTCTTAACTAATATTTTAAGTGCGTGCAAGATCTTATATTGACAACTAAAAAGAAACGGAAGAAATAATTAGCTAGCCATCCTACAATGGTAATTACGAGTAGTTTAGTTTGACTAATTGTCCTTGACTAAGTAATTCGATTAGAATTTCCATGTTAGTACATGCAAATTGTCTCTTTAATTTCTTTGTGAATCCGTGTATATAACGAACAAACTTAATTGTAGTTCACGGATTTTTTTTTTTGTATCTATAGGCCATGTATATTGATTTTAACATAGTTGACCAAGCTAACTCATAAAACTTAATTAATATAAAAGGAATTGTCATGAATAGATCGTTCATCTTACTCAAAAGGGAACAATATAATATAAAGATCACAACTCTCATGAAGGTTACTGCTTAATACTTGATAACTTAATTAGCCCAAATTGATGACCCAAACTAAGTGTAGGATAAACATTAGCTCTAATTAGGATATGCATTAAATACCTCTTGTATCTTTCCCCTTATGTTAAAATACGCACTTCCCTATGGACCTCTTATATACTTTATATTCATTTATAGCTTTAGTAAAATAACAAGGTAGTCATGCATTCAAATTTTTAGATGTATTAATTTGCGTTATGCTCAAATTCATGTACTTGTCGATAAAAATATATATTTTTAAGCTAACTAATTTGAATTTGTATAAGTTTGATAATGAGTTATTTAATTTTATTCATGATTAAATTTGACATCCAGGCCCTAATTCCAAGTAGGGAAGACTAGACGGTCAATTGAGTCATATTTGTTTATATATGTACATAATCTCGTTTAACAAAAAATATTAAGTATGTGAATTAATATACAACCAAATTAAAGTAAGTTACATGTGCTAAGCTAGCTAGATTACAAGTAAAGACTTAAGAGTACATAACACAATTATATCACAGCTACTTTCAAAGCCTACACCAATTATACACACAACACCCAATCATATCGAAATCCACACAAATTAAGCACACATAGTTTTTTTTTTCTTTTGAGATAATTGTGATATTGAACCAGCTTGTACATATCCTGACTAGCGTAGGACAAGTGATGGAAGTATTTCATGACAAGCATAACACTAGGGTAAGTTTTCCCCGGCCACCATTCACATTATTATCACCACTCATTCCCATTCTCCTTCTACTGCCAATTGATCTTGAAGTAGCAGCAGCACTAGTAGTACTGCTACAAGCAATTTCTCCTCCACCAGCAGAAATACACCCGTTGGCGTGGCCCATTTCTCGAAGCAATTAACAGAACCATACACGGCCATTGACATCATTGGGATCGACCCAACTGCCAAGCCAAACATGAACGATTACTAGACCTTGAAGCATCGTTTAGTTCATTAATCTATCTATATGCTTTTATTGGTAACAGAAGCCTAATATATACTTAGCCTAGTGTTGATATGGAAAATCAAATTCTTAACCTAGTGTTTATATAGAAATTAATTTTAGATTGTCTCCTGTAAGCCCTGACATCATATGTCATATGTGTACTATTTTTATTTATATTTTGTGATTAATGTCCTTTTCGATGACATAAGTCAGAGCTTTCCTTAAAACATTTTGAGAATTTCAAATTTAGAGTTTAACACAAGAATGAAAAGGGCGGGGCGGCCTTGTGCAGTATTTATATATCTTTGTTTCTATTTCTTCAAAGTGTTTTACTTTATATACCGAAAATCTTGATCATTGCTTGAAATACGGCTACTTACGTTAGTTTTTATTTTAATTGTTAATTTTTTTAATTTTTTTAATTTTTTTATCTTTTTTGATTTTTTTAATATTTTTAATTATTTTGTTATTTAATTATTGTATTATATTATCTTCATATTTATCAGAATGTAAAAAAAATTATTATTATATGTTTCAAAAAATTAATAGAGTTATATTAGTCGAATTATCGTCTACCATTAATTTTTTAACTAATGAATGTCTGAAATCTTGTTACAACGATTAAAATAAAGCGAGAGGGAGTATTATTTTAGAAGTTCAAATAAAATTAATTATTATTCTCTTATCTTAACAGTAATTATTCTTGAAAACTACAAACATGTCAATTTTTGCACATAGACAGAGTAAATTTTCAATGAGATGAATATTAATATCTTAAGACATAAATAAGGAGAGTAAAATAATCAAACTCAACACTACCACCAACAGCATACATCTAGTGTAATACGATTGGGATGTGAAGAGGATGATGTTTCATATCGATGCTATCTTTTTTGTGCATGAAGTTGGAAAAATATGTTTTTAATATAGATCGTCATAAATTTCTGATAAAATATATATATTTTTTAAAAAGCCACAATAATAATGATAAAATGATCAAACACCCCTCCTAATGAATACTTTCTTAAAGAATGTGTAAATAAAAAACACATCAAATATTTTAAAAAGGAGGGAGGACCAGAGACAGAGTCTTTACTTTGATTATTTCATGTGCTGTATCATCCTGTCGTGCATTTGTTCATCTTCTTACGCTACACTGAATCTTCCACATTATATTGAGTATAAACTAAGTAAACACTAGGAAAAAAACAATTTCGTATATATCCTAGCATAAGCTTATATTTTGACTAGTGAACAAATAGGAATATGTAAAGTAATTAATACTAGTATCATTTTGTACAGCGTCAAAATGTGGACTACTCAATCTCACCATAAAATAGCTAATACTCATCTAAAATATTTATTCAATATAATGCAACTGAACATATATCCTTAACTGTGAAGTGATAAAAGCATAAATTACCACATGTGTATGAATTTATTTTGTTCATACAAATATTGGGTGCTAGTAAGTTTTTCTTCTTTAACTAGTACTAGTATATGCAATCACTACTTTTGGGTTTCGAGTAAAAGAGGGAGTAGAGTTATACTATAAGTTTTTCTTTTTCTGAATACTATTACAATCTCTCATCCACTATCTTTCATTACTTCCATAGCCATCAATTACACAGTTGTTATTCTTTTCTAAACAACAATTTTATATCTCAAGTTCAAAGCATGACGGAGATAAAAGAATTAAATGATTTCTTTTTGTGTTTTAAGTTTTTGATAGACATGATTATATTTAGCACAGATGATAAATAGCAGATATTTATAGAATTAGTTGAGATACACCCAAAACTAGATCTGAACACCATAATTATTAAAAAAGAAAATTGAACCAATTCTTAGTGGAATTTAATACAAAAACACGAAGGGAGCAAACGTCAAGGCCCATTAGCTCAGTTGGTTAGAGCGTCGTGCTAATAACGCGAAGGTCGCAGGTTCGAGACCTGCATGGGCCATTCACGCACTTTTTTCCTCAAAGTTATTTTTGCCCCTTAGCCAAAGGTTATTTTAACCCCTGTTGGAGGAATCTATAGCTAATCTTCCAGAGAAATTCTGCAGAATCAACCTTCTTTCATCCTTCTTTTGCCCATGAAGATGCTCATTAAACCTCTTAGTACCCATTTCTCACTTGTACTTCTTCTTCTACTGCTTTCATCAAACGGGTTTGTTGTGGGACATCCAGTTCGAAAGCCATTGGGTAGTAGGAGAAACTCAAATCGGGCACACAAGTGCGGCAATATCGGGTCAGAATCTGATTGCTTGCAGAACCAAGATTGTCGATGGTGCAGAAGCAATGTTCTTGATGACGCTTGTTTCTTCAAATCTCAGGCTGCTAGATTACCCTCTCAGATCTTCAGTTGTCATCCTGTTAGATTGAGATAAAAAGAGGGAAAAGATGAAAAAATTCTTTGTTTTCAATTATCTTTTCTATCCCTTGAGTTTTGGGTTTCCGGGTGAAGTTCATTTGAGCTGTTGTGTAAGTACGTTTTCTGTGATGTTAGCAACATTTAGGCCTACCATTCTGCTTTGAAGAAGTAAAAATATGCTTTTGTAGATATTGTGTTTGACAATGAAGGAACTGAGTGATGCTTTCTGATATTCTAGAGTGATCAGTTAATTTGCAGTAATCTGCTCGTTAATTTTGGATGGTACTTCGTGTTCTGCTTGACCTAATAAATGATTCTCTGGTTTACTGTTGCTGTCTATCAGTAGCTGTTGCTGTCAACCAAATTTATTATAGCCAGAGCTGCTGTATGTGCTTTCTGTTTTTCAGCTTTGCATTAAATGGATTTGTACATGATTTAGGATTATCCATTTGGCTGTGGTGAAGCAAAGGAATTTTCCTTTGGGGTGGCGGTGGAGAGAAATAGGTTTTGAAGGAAAGAGGCACCATATGTTTTATGGAAAAAATGAGCTTTTCTTTATAGGTACGAGGTGTCTTCTGAATACTTTGGAACTCCATTGTCGTCCCTTTTAACTATCTTATTAATATCCCTTAACCTTGGGTAACAAGTTGTTGACTTATTTTTCTGAGTAGATTGAATTATGGAAGTGGTGCTAATTAGTAGATTAAAAGATGCTGTACATGATTGACATAGTACTGGAAGGGCTAAAGAGATAAGAGACAATGCTACTGGCAGAAGTAACTTTTATCTTGTGTTTTGCTCAGAAAACATATCCAACTTTTGAGCTGAGCGGTCTTGTTAAGAGATTGGAGATGCTTGGAGATGCTCTTCACAGCTAGTTATAATTCATCCTGAAGCTCTGTGCCATCTGCTCCTATGTTTGTTCTACAAACGTTTCCTTGTATCTCCTGAGAGCCAAGAATGATATTAGTTTTTAGAGACTTCTTAAGAACCAATCTGCCCCATTTACCTTGAATTTGTCAGTTTAACTATTTTCTGCTTTTGTATCTCGTCATAAGCGATTCACCAGATCTTTTACTGATATCATGTTAGTCATCAGTGAGGGAAAATGAATGTTTTTACAGCCAAATGTGCTATATGTCCCCCATTCAAGGCTTGTTATATTGCTGGTAATGCAGAGTTTAACAACTTGTATAAGCGGTGTTAGAGAGAACCTGATGAATTTAAGGCACATTAAAGGCTTCTTCTTCTTCTTCCACATTCCAAAACTGTGAGAAAGATTCATTTGAAGGTTGTTGTAGTTGTAAACTTCTAGTGCATACAACAGCTCTTTTGATTTCTGAAGTCCGACTCTAAAATTTTGGATCTACTTGTTATGCAAAGTGCAAACTGGATGGTGTGTTTGTTATGCAAATGACTTATGGGGGGAAAACTGGAAATTTGCACTTTCTTAGACCCCAGCAATTGTTTGCTTTGAACAAAGGTAACAATCGAAGTTGATTCAATCCACAACCATGTATTCTGGAGCGTTAATGAGACCATGATTGCATAGAATATTAAATGACACCAGCTCATGTGTATCATCTACAGACATTCGTTAGCTGAAGAACAACTATAGCCTGCAGTGGCTAAACTCTACATGCTGAAACCGTCACAGGGAGAAGTTGAACTTGGGTGTAGCGCATTCATGGGAGTGTGATAGTCACACTACTTGTAACAACTCTTATCTTATCTGAATTTTTAATAGAGATGTAACAGGCGAACTGAATAGAGATGTATAAACAGAGAGGATCTAAATCCAGCAACTGAGTGAAAATCTATTAAACCTGGAAGTTGGAACTCTTTAATGGACAATGCTTACAAGCAGCAGTATTGGAACTCTTTTATGACTGCTCTAATCAATTTTTAAAACCTTAATTACTAAGATTGACAGCTTTTGAATTTAACATCAAATGACTCGTCCCAATTAGGAAGAAAACTAACTATACTTCGACATTACTATTCAAGAATCTTTCTACGATTGTTTGGAATTTCACAGAGAAGAAGATCTGGCGAACGAGAACAAAAGGGCAGTTTACTGAGACTTTTTCCAAATTGTATACAGTTCCCAACTTCCTTTCTCACAATTGAACACAAAGGTGTTCAACTTGGGGCTATTCAAATTACATTAATCCTCCAGAAAACAACCAAACCAATGCAGAAATAAATTAAGCATGAAAAGAAAGAAGAACAAGGATTAAATTTCCGCTGATGTGTACTCTTCTTCTTCAGCAAGATAAACCTTCACAGCATCTCTCATATCTTCAAATTCATAGACCCACCAAGAGACTGAATGAGCTTCTTGAGCTCTCCATCACCAAGATCATGGTAAATGGCCTAATCGGAATAGCATTTTCCGGCTGAAAAAGAGTAAGAATTTGAGTTATCATCAACGATCACCAGCTTCTTCATATCTCTCCCCATGTCAAGACAAGTCCTTCACGAACTTCCCATCAACTTCCTTGCAAGAATCGATACAATCGATGTGAAATCAAACCTTTCTGTCTATTCTATCCAGAACAAGAAGAAGCATAAGCTTCCCGGCAGTGAACACAACAACCTCAAACTTGTCGCTCAAAAATTCCAACAATTCATCCACAAATGGCCTCTTCAACACATAAAACTCTACTCTGTGTCCATCAATCACCGGCCTAACAATGAAATCGTACTTTTCTGGAGGTGGGTTTGGCTTAGAATGCACTAAAGTCTCAAGTCAAGAAAATGGGTCTTTTCTCAGGTGACACCAATGGGGGAAGGGCATTTCCATCATCAAAAAGCAGTCGCCCCAGATTGTTTCCATTTGCAGGTTCATCAAAAACTTTACCAAACGCTGATATCCCTGTTTCTAGGGGTTTTCTGAGGAGTAAGCGATGCGGGTGAATTTCGAGAAGAGTTTAATAAGACGGCGATGGCAAGTGTACAGGTTTGATGGCCGGAAGCAACAACTACAGAGGCTGGATTTTTAGCAGGATTTCTTCCGGCTACGGCGGAGATGGCTCGGGGAGATTTCTCGTTTCTTGATGGACTTTGTTGGAGTTCTCTTGGTGATTTTAGACACCATTTTTCTTCTTCTTAGGAGAATTGGGATGAGAGATAATTGGGGTGGGGGGTGGAGAATGGTTTCTTGAATTCTATCAACTTTAGAGCAGTTGTAGAATTAGGTGAAATTTGAAATTAGGATTGGAGGCAACGGTCAGATTTTCTTTGGCTCGGAATATATTTAACGGATTTATTTTTGAAAGTGAACGTTGGCTAAGTATTTAAGGGCTAGACAGCTGGCAGTATTATTCTTTTGGTTCAAAAAGTTATGGCGGGACTTGTAACAATTTTAATTCTTTTCTTGCTTTGAAATTGAACCTCGGGAGAATCTTTTAATTTTACGGGTTCGAGTCCTATTATATATGAAACATCTACAATACATTCTTTGAGATACAGCTCTTTCCTTATGCTTGAGCAAAAATATTTTTGTGCATTAAAATTTTTCTTTTACTGTTAATATTTGCAAGCACATATCTTTGAAACAAATGCCAAGAATTCAACAACCAATCTTGTATGTTTTAATACACTTGGGCCGATGCCTGGATTTATTTATCCATTTAGCCATCAACGGACTCTGTGGATTGGGCTCGGTCGGTCTCTTAGGCCCACAAACCCAGATCATTTGATAACTTGATTGGCAGCATTTACCTCAATCTTGATCAACAAAGTACAATTGAGGTTTTGTGACCCTCATTATTACAGAATTACTAATTGAAGTTCGAACTGCGTACAATAGTTCAAACATAAGAATACAATTCCATGAATATATGTATTGCTCTAGCTATAATTTGAAGGTATAATCCGGATATGGCGGCTGGTGGGAATGGAGGTGAGGATGGTCTCCATCTTTTTCTTCTGATATGTCTTTTCTTGATTGGTTTATTTTTCATATAATCCGCGTGCAATACATGCACTTCCATTTCCTGGTTAGTTATTTTCTACGTGATTAATAGATGCAATTTGGCTTAAATTCAAATTATTCCATAGGTACACATCTAAATACAAGTGTCTAAGTGAAAAAATAGTATAAGTTGAAGGGGCTGTATATGCATTCGACCCTTTTTTTTTTTTTAGTTTATTCTACAATGGCCTGAAGTTGGAATCATAACATTTAAATTTTACGACAAAAATATAGTGTTAGAATCAAGATCATAGATTGACTTATTCGGTTTGGTATGAAAATGAAAATTTTAGGGCACATATTTTTAAATGTTCAAAATCCGTAAAAGTGTGGAAAAGTAGCTCAATCCGTTGGCCTGACGTGCCCCTTATTTTAGATTTTTTATTATGGTGATATAAACAATATTCAGATGCTAAAAAATTTTCTGTATATTTTGTTGCAAGCGGTAGTGTCCATTCTATGGATGATTTGAAAAGCTAGAAATGATTACGTGTTTAGTTCCTTATTGTGGAGTGATGCTGAGATTTTATCAAAGAAAGCTTTATCAGACTTTAATGAATTTACAGATGAAATAAATAGGCAGACTCTATGCAACAGGAGCGACATGTTGTGACTAGCGCAGCTTTACTAACCTTTCCTCCAGAAAATGTGTTGCTTTATGTTGATGCAGGTTTGGTGCCAAATACTTGAAAAGCGAGTATTGCAGTAGTAGTTTTGAAGGCTAATGGTCATGTGCTTCATGCCTATGGTAGTCCAATTCCTTTTGTTAGAAAAGTCGTGATAGTTGAAGCGTTAGCAATTCGGAAAGCAATCCAAATTGCGGTGGAGTAAGGGTGAAGAAACATACAAATCTTGACAGATTCATCAACAATGACTCGAATGCTAAAGAGAAGAATAACTCTTTCTTGGAAAGTGATGAATATTTGTGAGGATATATGGCATCTGGAGACTCTACTTGGATGATGTACACTTTATATATAAGTAGGCGCGCTAATACTTGTAGGCATAAATCAACAAAGTTTGCTTTATCGCTGCTTCATGAAGTCTCTTGCGTGATAACTTCCCCATTTGGGTTGTTAATGAGGCTTCCTGCTGTTTTGTACAAATAACCAATAATCAATTAATTCATATCATTTCTGTTAAAAACTGTATAGTTTTGAATTTCAAGACATAATTGAGTCCTAAAATTTAAACTAAAAATATTAAATTTCAGAACATAATATCACTGAAATTTGAATTAAGAAAATTGAATTTCATAACTAAAGATGAAAAGTTAAAGGAAAAAAACTGAAATATGTCATTGAACTTTCACGAAAAGGCTCATCAAATGCTTGTATCGTTAAAAATTTGAGCTCGTTTATGCATTGTCGTTACTCAAGCGAGTCCTTTATGCCATTATTTTTTAACACACATAATATTTAATTTTTAAATATTAGAATGAACACGTGTCATAATTTAATTAGGCCACGTCAATTAAACCACCTAATAAACTACCCATCAACCTAATCTACTTGACCCTTTGACCCATTCCCCAACTAAAACCCCAAACTTTTAACTCGATCTATTAATATAAATAAAATTCAATCACCACCTCACTGTCCGTATATACTTCAAAGAACTAAATCTCCCATCTCTTCTTCCTTTTATACGCCTTCTTCTTCAATTTTCAATCATCTTCCTAATGACAAACAGCCCAACACTAGTCACTTGTAATGAAGCAGAGATGGACCAGCAACGTGTCCTCCGCCAGACCATGATAAGAATTGTAGGAGCGATTAATTTATATATTAGCGGTACTAGTAGGACAAATCTAAATAAAATATTGCAAAAAATTAAATGTAAAGTTCATCATCTAAAATTATTTTTGAATTAACCATTCTAGTCTTATATTTCCCACTCTTCAGTTATAAAAGCAGATCCAGTAAATATTCCAAAACATTGCTATACTTCATTGAGAAGGAGCTCTCCATGAGTTATCATCCCAGACAGAAAATTGGAACAACATCCTTAAGATAATTCACAAAATATATAACTATGAAGATGAGTAGAAAATTGAAGAAGAGAAGGGCGTTTGAAGAGAAAGAAGATGATGGGAGGTTTAGTTCTTTGGACTGCTACTATAGGCGGCGAATAGAGATTGAGTTTTATTTGATATTAATGGGTTGGATGAAAAGTTTATGAGTTTAGTTGGGGAATAATCTCATGTCAGTAAGTGAGTTGGATGGAAACCAGTTTATTTGGTGATTTTTTAATTGACGGAGCTAATAAAGTATGACACGTTTCTTAGTATTTAAAAATGTCGGATATTGGGCTTGTTAAAACATAATGGCATAGATGAGCACCGTTGAGTAATGAACAGATGACATAAATGAGCCCAACTATTAACGGATGATATAGATATGCCTTTTCTTAAAGTTTGATGACATATCACAGAGCTTAATCCCAACGTTAAATAACTTGACAAAGTCGTGATTATATGTTGAATAATTTGTAAGCAATGGCTTAAAATTAGGAAAAAGGGTTCGATAGTTTATATCGTCCACCAAACACAGCGTAGAATCGGGTCCCTTACACAGCTCGTGGAGATAAGACGAGAGTAAGTAAAACACGCACAATGTTTACGTGGAAACCCTTTGCCCAAGAGAGTAAACCATGACCTACCTTGGTAAAGTTGCAAACTCACTAACTGCTTGAGCAATGTTTATATTTACAATCTCTAACAAATTTAGGAATTAACCCCTTAATCCCCCTTTTCCTTACAATACATCTGTGCAAGGCTTGTAATAGCTATATCGCAAAGACTCAAAACAACTAACTCTAGCCTAACTACCAACACAAGATTACAGCTAAAAACAACTACCTACAACGGCTTACAGCAATGAGGGTAGGTTTACAAATATTAGTAAAAGAAGGCAAAGAAATCAACATTCTAAGAACAAAACCAAAATACACACTTGAGCGGCTTCAGTCCTTTGATGTTGAGGCTTGTCTTCAAAGTCTTTGCAGAAAGGAAGTGTCCTTCTTGTGTTTTGCAAAAGTAGTGAAACAGTTTTGTTGACAAATATATAGTAAAATGAGAGTCGTTTGTCCGCGAATAAGCAGATACCCTTTGCGGACACACCCGCATGCTGCTGACGACGGTGGCGATCTGCGCCTTACTTTTTGTGTTGATTGCATGGTTGACTTTTCCGTGAAATTCATAAAGCATTGCAGTTAAGGTAGGTTTGTTACATCATCAAAACTTACTTCTATCAGTTCAAAATACACTCTAACTTGCACGAGTGTGATACGTCTGCTTTCCATTTCAAGTGCTATATATTTTGAACTGTTAAAATAGAATATATATACACCTTTATATGCTTATGTGGCAGAAGAGTGAAACAAAAAGTACGTTAGAAGCCCCTGCTTTACTGGAATTTCTTTTTGGATTGGAGCCCAAAAAAATGGGTATCCATATAATTAAATACAAAGTTTGAAAATAATATAACGAGAAAAAAGAAATAATTTTAATTAAAGTCTTTGGGTGTTATTAATTCTTTAAGGATTTAAATTTGAATTAATATATACATATACATATAATATATATATACATATAATATATATATATATATATATATATATATATATATATATAGTTTCATTCGTTTAAAATTAATCAATAACCTAAAATGTAAAATTTGCGTGATTTGAAAAATGAATTTAAAATAAAATATATTTTTGTATGAGACTTTGACTATATAAGAAAAAATAATTTTGGCATAAAAAATTTCACAAAGATCTCCATGGAAAGCAATAAAAGTCTATAAATCCTTGTGCAACAGAATAAAATTTCTTCATGCTTCAAGACCCCATAATAATAACAACAATAAATATGCTAAGCTATTAGCGGGAGTAGAAACTGCGACAGTTAATAAAATTAGAGTCTTCTAAATAAGGAATGGCCAAATCCATGAATATACATGAAGTTACAAAGATTCTACTTGCTCATTAATCCCCAACAACAAAATAGATACAAGAAAAGCAACGAGACCGAACCAGCACAAAAATAAAATGATTTCTCCGTAACAGTTAT
Organism: Datura stramonium; assembly: GCA_018107945.1. NCBI lineage: Eukaryota > Viridiplantae > Streptophyta > Magnoliopsida > Solanales > Solanaceae > Datura > Datura stramonium. The sequence continues at coordinate 39,963 of JACEIK010010120.1, forward strand.
CCATAAATAAGAATAAATTAATAAAATTGCGTTATCAAATAATTTTGACATAAAATTTCACATTGATCTACGATGCAATATTTGTTTTGAATTGTAAAAATACTCATTACTAATATTTGCATAACTTCAGCCACATGATAGCCAACTTCAAATATTAATGGAGTATTTGGCTTATGCTATTGAACTCTTCTCTAATATGTATTCGCACAACTTATATGGAAATTAATATAGTAGTTTATATGTAGGATAGAAATATGAAATAAAAATATGTAATAGCGATAACTAGGTTAGGATATATAAGTTAAAGTGCTAGTAAATTCGGCTGATCACGTGTAACCATCTTTGTATTATCTCATATGTTTTATTTACCATTCTCTTATTCTATTCTTTATTGATCTCTTGCAAAAAAGATGATATAATCATGGGAGGAACTAGAAGTTCGTATACGGATTCGATCAATTCTCAATTTCTTTTTATTTATTAAGTGTATTTGTGTTATGAAATTTATTAAATATAAATAATGGTAAAGTTATATAGATCAATCTAGTTGTTACCAATTTAAATACGTCGTTTCTAAAATTCAAAATCCATAAAATTAAAATTTTAATTCCGCCTCAATATGAAAAACATTTATAATAGGTCATAAATCGCCTTCCTTTAATATTACATACATGTTTTCCCCATAATACTTAGGGTATCCAGAAGAATAAAAAATGAAAAATGAAAATTTGTTATATAATCAAGAATCAAATATAAACAATTAGAGTTTTCAAAATTTCTCATCATAAAAGGAATAATATTAATATTTATCACTATACCTTTTCAACATATTTTCGCCCATCTTGCACCATCAGGCGAATTCGAAATAATAAATTCTATAATTACAAAACTCTATGCTTAGGAAATTTAGAACTTTCATCCCTCCGATGACTATAGATGAAAACATTAGCGACCTTTGAAGCTATAGCGATATCATTCAACAATTTCTAGATGATTATTTTTTGATTCGACTAGAGAATCAAAGACTCTAGGGACCTTGCATGCGAATGAAAAAAAAATTCACTAATTTCGTTTCAAGCTCAAAAGCGCTTTGAACCACTTTCACTTTCGGTAACTTTAATTCTCGAAACTCCGTTTCACAATTTCAAAATTTTTCTTTGCCATTGTGTTCCCATTAGCTTAGGCTTCCATTGCATAATCACCAATTGCATAATTTTTATTTTTTAATTATTTCACAAATAAGAACTATTAAAAAAAATAAGAATATTTCTTTTTCTTCATAAATTATATGATGATTTTAAGAGTCTCGAGGAAGTAACTTACGTCAATAAAGTCTTTGAATGCGGGACAATTCTTGTGAAACAAACAATATCCAAGGATTGTGGAAAACTGACCATGTCTCACTAGTTGAAGTTCCTTCAAGTTGGGAAGATAATTACTCCGTTTCTTTGTACTCAAAATTCACAAATCTAGGAGAAAGCCCCTAAATATATCAAACATAAAAAAATATTTATATAATCCAATATATACAAATAAAATCCAAAAAATAAAGAAATAAAAAGATGAAAACTATTAGATTTTCAAGAAGAATATTGTTAATTGATAAAGTGCGCACATTTACGAAGACTTTCATCGAATCATCTCTTTCACGTATATGTTGAAGCCGAAGTAGTTGCACCAAAATTCAATAGCACATCTTTTAATCTTATTGAATTAGCAAATTTGATTTTGTTTATCTCACCATCATAGTGAAATGTGCTAATACTTGGATTATCAATAGTAACCGAAATTATATCCTCACAGTCCACAATCACAAGAGTCTTAAACTTGTACGAACCTTTAATTATAAGTTCATGGATAGAAAAACAACCCTCAGTGCCAAGGACTCTAGAACCACACAACTTGTAAATAACTCTTTAAAAGAAGGTACGACTTTAACTTTAGTTAGACTAAGAGATTTCAAGAATCGTAAACTCATAGTGAAATGTGCTAATACTTGGATTATCAATAGTAACCGAAATTATATCCTCACAGTCCCTAATCACAAGAGTCTTAAACTTGTCTGAACCTTTAATTATAAGTTCATGGATAGAAAAACAACCCTCCAGTGCCAAGGACTCTAGAACCACACAACTTGTAAATAACTCTTTAAAAGAAGGTACGACTTTAACTTTAGTTAGACTAAGAGATTTCAAGAATCGTAAACCTTTTAAATTTGGCGATATATGTAAGTTACAATAGGTCAATCTTAGACTATAGAGAGTGTCAATGTCGATATAATCAGAAGGCAGGAAGTAAGAATTTTCATTAGTAGG
>JACEIK010010121.1:0-39556 GCA_018107945.1 Datura stramonium
GATTTTTAGTTGAAAATATTATAAAACTCGCTCATGCTTCATAATTCAATAGTAGAAACGTATTTAAATCATACCCATGTAAAGAATTAGGAAATTCATGCATTGGATTAAAACCGTATAGATTAGTCATAGATCATTCATGATTTAAAGAGGGATTGGGCATGGGTGTGAAGAGAATCACCCATTCATAACCCTACATACCTGTTGGTAGCTGATTCTTACACTTCTTTAGATGCCCGATAGGAAATTGAAGAGAAATTGATGAATTCTAGGCTTGATCATCCTCTCTAGTATTCTACCTTGCATGCATGAATGAATTAGGCTTAAAATAAACTTAACCTCCTTTAAAAGTCACTATTCATAACTCAAAACGACGTAGTTTAGGCCTTAGAAGCTTAGGAATTACGAAATAGACCTTAATAAATTCGCAAAAAAAATAATTGTCAGGTGGTCCAAACGAGGGATCTAACGACTCGTCGTCAAGGGTCACGACTCGTGGCTTAGCTCGTGAAGTTCACTGCTTCTCAAGTCTTTAGGGCTCATAACGAACAACATAATGACTCGTTCCTGGTGACTACGACTCATGGTCACCATCTGTGATTTACACTGCTTTGTCCTCGAGAAATATATTCCATGCTTGATCACGACTCGCCCCATGAATTGTGGGGCCTGACCACAACTCATGGGGGCCTCCCGTTTAGTACACTATTTTCATTTTCCTCCTTACTCAAGCATCACTCCCCACGATTGACCCAACGACTCGTGGGGCCTGACCACGAGTTGTGGTCATCTCTGTGAGGATTCCATTTCCCTATCTTCTTAAGCTCATCACTTGGCCTCCCCACGAGTCACATCACAACTCGTGGGTTGATCTCATGGGTCTCCTCGCGACTCGTTCTAAGTCTGATGCCAAATTTCAACTTTTTCTCCATTTCAACTCTTGGGTCTGATCTTTGGGCTTCCGGGGCATAATATCTCCCCCTTGGGAAAATTCACCCTCGAATATCGGAAAACATACAGAAAAGTGTAGAAACAAAATCATTATACTCAAGTACTAATCAATTATGCAGAAAACTGACGGAATGACTACCTCCGATTCATACTACATACTTGAACGAAATTCACAAATCATACATACATCCATATACACAAAAGGAACTTGGACACATGAACTGAACATGAAAACTAAATTGAGTTTTAGGTCAAAACTGATACCTCAAGCTGGAACTGAGCCGGTAGAGAATAAATGTGGGTATCTAGACATCATATTCGCTTCGGCTTCCCACATAGCTCCCTCAACCTATTGATTCCTCCATAACAATTTAACTGAAGCTACTTCCTTATTCCTTAGCATTCAAACCTGACGATCCAGTATTTCGACCGGAGCCTCCTCATAACTGAGGCTGTCTTTCGCACCAGCACTGTCCACAGGGAAAACTAGAGCTGGATCACCCAAACACTTCTTCAAGAGCGATACATGGAATACAAGATGTACAGAAGCTAATTCTGAAGGAAACTCCAACTCATAAGCCACCTTGACAACACGTCTCACTATCCGATACGGGCCGACATAGAGGGGACTAAGTTTCCCTTTCTTTCCGTACCTCATCACTCCCTTCATGGGAGACACCCTCAGAAATACCCAGTCATCAACTTCAAATTCTAATTCTCTTCTTCTCACGTTAGCATAGAACTTTTGGGTACTTTGGGCAGTTTTCAATCGGTCCCTTATCAATTGAACCTTTTCCATAGCCTCGTGAACCAAATCTGGCCCTATCATCGCTACTTCGCTAACCTCAAACCATCCAATGGGCGACCTACATCTCCGTCCATAGAGAGCCTCGAACGATGCCATCTGGATTCTAGAATGATAGTTGTTATTGTATTTAAACTCGATAAGTGGTAAATGCTCATCCCAACTACCTCTGAAGTCAATTAAACATGCTCTAAACATGTCCTCGAGGGCTTGGATTGTCCACTTCACTTGACCATAATTTTGTGGGTGAAATATTGTGCTGAGCTTAACCTGTGTACCCAATCCTTTTTTAAACGACTTCCAAAATTGAGAGGTAAATTGAGTACCTCTATTTGAAATGATGGATAAGGGCACTCCATGAAATCGGACTAGCTCCCAGATATATAACTTGGCATAATCCTCCGCCGAATCTTTGGTTTTGATCGATAGAAAAATAAGCAACCTTTGTCAATCTGTCTACCACAACCCAAATGGAGTCATATTGTCGATGAGTACGGGGTAAACCTGTGATGAAGTCCATATTAATTTCTTACCACTTCTAAGTAGGAATGATGATATCCTGAAGTACACCTCCCGATCTTTGGTGCTCGGCCTTTACTTGCTAACAGTTCGGACACTTGGCCACGAATTCTGCGATATCCTTCTTCATGCCGTTCCACCAATAGATTTCCTGTAAGTCACAGTATATCTTGGTGGAACTCGGATGGATAGAATACCTGGATCCATGATCCTTGTGCAACATCCGACTCCTCAAATCATCGACATCTGGAACACATAGGTGACCTTGGTACCGAAGCACACCATCTCCCCCTTGGGAGAAGACCTCCACCTTCTGATTTTGAACGACTTCCTTTAACTTTACCAAAATCAGGTCCTCATCTTGCCTAGATTTTACATCAGTTACCAAGGACGATTCTGATATGTTCTGAACCACAACACCGCTATCGGTCGAGTCAATCAACCTAACTCCCCACCTTGCGAGTCGACACACATCCTTCTCCAACTCCGTTTTCCCTTCATCCACGTGGGATACACTCTCCATAGAGATCCTACTAAGGGCATCCACTACCATATTGGCCTTACTCGAATGGTAAAGCACACTCATATCGTAGTCCTTGAGTAGCTCCAACCACCTTCTTTGCCGAAGATTGAGATCCTTCTGTGTAAACACATATTGCAAGCTCTTATGGACCGTAAATACATCCACGTGGACCCCATACAAGTAATGTCTCACTATCTTCAACGTGAATACCACCGCGACCAATTCAAGATCATGGGTCGGATAATTCTTCTCGTGGACTTTTAGCTGTCTAGAGGCATATGCTATAACCTTCTCGTGCTGCATCAACACATACCCCAGTCCAATCCTTGAAGCATCAAAATACACCACAAACCCATTAGTACACTACGGTAGAGTTAACACCGGTGCTGAAGTAAGTCGAGTCTTCAACTCTTGGAAGCTCTTCTCACAAGCCTCCGACCATTGGAATTTCACTTTCTTCTAGGTCAATTTGGTTAAAGGTGTTTCAATCGATAAGAAACCTTCCACAAACTTCAATAGTAGCCAGCTTAAACCCAAGAAACTCCGAATATCTGAAGGGTTCACTGGTCTAGGCCAATTTTTCACTGCCTCTATTATATGAGAGTCCACCATTATACCTTCGCTTGATACCACATGGCCTAAATATGCTATGGAGTTCAACCAAAACTCACACTTGCTGAATTTGGCATATAAGTGACAATCCTTGAGAGTCTGAAGTACTATTCTCAAATGAGCGACATGTTCCCCCTTGCTCCGAGAGTATATTAGGATGTCATCAATAAACACAATCACGAATATATACAAGTATGACTTGAACACCCAGTTCATCAAGTCCATAAAAGTTGCAAGAGTATTCGCAAGTCCTAAAAACATAACTACAAACTCATAATGACCATACCGCATCCTGAAGGCTATCTTCGAGATGCCACACTCTCGAACTCTAAGCTGATGGTACCCGGAACAAAGATATATCTTTGAGAAACATTTAGCACCCTGAAGCTGATATCAATCCTGGGTAAAGGATACTTGTTCTTGACGGTGACTTTGTTCAATTGTCGATAATCAATGCACATTTGAAGAGAACCATCTTTCTTTCGGACAAAGAGAGCTGGTGCACCCCATGGCGACTTGCTGGGTCTAATGAAACCCTTATCTAACAAGTCCTTCAACTGCTCTTTCAACTTTTTTAGCTCGGCCGGAGCCATCCTGTAGGCAGGAATAGATATAGGTTGCGTGTCGGAAAGAAGGTCAATACCAAAATCAATTTTCCGATCGGGAGGGGTTCTTGCTAAATCATCTGGGAAGACTTCTGGATATTCACGTACTATCGAGACTAACTGAATAGTCGGGGTCTCGAATTCAACATCCTTAACACTAACTAGATGGTACACTCAATCTTTAGAAATTACCTTTCTGGCCTTAAGGTAGGAAATGAAACGACCTGCAGGCACAACTGAACTAACCTTCCATTCTAAGATTGACTCACTCAAAAATCTGAACTATGTTGCCCGGGTTCTATAATTAACTGAGGCATAACATGTAAATAGCCAATTCATGTCGAGGATAACATCAAAATCGATCATGGATAACTCTATCAAATCTGCTGAGGTGAATTTCTGAAGGAACTGAGACCGGAAAACCTCTATACACCCATCTAGCTATAACTGAGTCACCTACTAGAGTTGAAACTGAGAAGGGTTCTGACAAGACTTTAGGCTACTGGCCATATAAGGTGTCACAAAAGACAAGGTAGCCCTTGGATCCTTCAAAGCATAAACATCAAGATGGAAAACTCCAACATACCAGTGACTACATTGGGGAGACCTCCTGCTCCTGGCGGGATGCTAAGGCATAGAATCTGTTCTGGTGCTGACCGCCACTTGTGCTAGTGGAGGCCTCTAATGTGCTGAGCGTACAGGTGGGGCTGCGGAACTAGAAGCTGGGCCTCGAGCCCCATCGTGATCCTACCTCGTTGTTGGGAAAATGCTGAGCATGTGTCCGGGCTTGGCAAACCCAAAACAAGCACCTGTACCTGCTAAACACTGACTCGTGTGACCCCGGCCACACCTGCAGCAAGATGGAACACTAGAATCTTCGTGCCTATTGCTCTGGCCCCTAGAGCCTAATGCTCGCCCCCTCTGATCATGTCTCGGTCTGTATGGCACACTCAATGCTGAAAATGCTGAGGCTGATGATCTCTGGTGGGTCTGTTGTCGGTACCCATCACCTGACCTCGGCTGTGAGAACCTGTGGTCATCGATCCTGGCCCTTTTGGCCTCCTTGTCTCTCAGATGCGTTGCCTCCATCTACTGGGTGTACATGACTATCCGAGGAAAGTCCATGTCCTGGTGAAGCATAGTGGTCCTACAATCCTTATCCAAATAGCCCGCTACACCGTGGACGAATTTACTCACCCTCGCCCTCTGATCAACCACCAACTCTGGGGCGTACTTCGACAAGCAAGTGAACTCAAGGGCATACTCTTGTAACGTCATCCTCCCTTGCTTCAGGTTTACGAACTCGGCTGCCTTCAGCTCCCTCATCTCGCGAGGGAAGAACCAATCCAAGAATGCAACATGAAACTCTTCCCAAGTGACAAGGCCTGCTCCGGTGACCCTGCTATCTTTCCATTGGTGAAACCAAATGTGCGCGACCCCTTTTAATTGGTACGAGGCCAACTCTGCGCACTCAACTCCATTCACCCCCATGACTTGGGTGATCTTCACTAACTCATCTATGAACTCATGCGGGTCCTCACCCACTTTTGACCTGAGGAACTCTGGCGGGTTCATTCTCAAGAAGTCTCGGACTCAAGCGGCTGTTGTATTTCCATTTTGCAGAACATGTGCAACAGCCTGCTAATTGACCTGAGCGGTCAAAGCCTGCGCAAGTATCTGAGTAGTGGCCCAGAACTCAGTATGGGCAACTGACTCCGGTGCTTGGGGCTCCTGAACTGGTGGAGCTTGTTGGTGCCCATTACCGTTGCTATACTCGTGGCCATCTCCGTTTTCATTCCTCCTACCATTCATTCTTCGAGGAGCCATGATTCTGCAATCACGAATAGCATGAATTAGAAGGATAGAGAGACTTTCCATCGCACGACATATATCATGAAAGAAGGAAACATTTCCTAAACATCTCGTAGCCTCTTCGTCATAAGTGTGGCGCGCTTCACACCCATAACAAATACTCTATTTAATGCGGCTTTCAGACACCCTAGGACACTTCAAACCTATTACTCTGATACAAAGTTTGTCACGATCAGAATGGAGGCCCGGATCACGACACGGGACAAGGAGCCCCAAGAGACCCCAAGTCGACCCATGTCATAAGCATACATCTAACTCGATCAATGAAACTGAATAATCAACAATATAATCATAGAGGAAGTCTAAACTTAAACATAATATCAGAATTCACAATCTGAAGCTGATTACATACATATGTCTGAAAAGCCTCTAAACATGACGAGTTGTTGGGACAAGACCCTAACTAACTCAACAAGCTGAAACTGAAAATACATAAGGAAATCTGAGTAGTCTAGTTCTCGGGAGATGAGGATTCACCAACAACGCAAAGGCTAACTTTGATAAGTTGGCTACAAATGGGCTGAACCTGAGAGCCGGATCATGTATCATGAAACGATACAACATAGAGTATGCGGTCAGTATGTGAAATGTACCGGTATGCAAGGTAAGTAAAAGCGCTTAAGTAAATAAAATCATTTAAGACAATGCATAATGTAAACATAAACATCAAAAATCTGAGAGTAGGGCTTGCATGCATTCTTTCTGAAATCATGATCTCATCATAACATAACATATCATCATGACATATCATAACATAATCGATTGACTCAAAGCTGAAATCTAATATTTATAAGTAAAGTTGAACATGAGTCAAACCTTATTTAGAATATGCTTACATATGTAAATCTCATGAGTAATGAACATGCATAACTGAAATCATGAGGAACAATGGGAGACTTGTCTTTTAACCGACATACCACGATAAAGCTTACGTGGTCCCAACTATCACACTCAAGTGGGTAGAGCCGTCCAAAGCCTTGCCAGGGCTAGGGACGATACCATGATATCGATATCAAACTCGTGGCCTGATAGGGCAGGGGATAACTTACAAGAGAAGTCCCAAAGTCATAATGTATAAACCTACATTGGCACATAGTTCTGAGGCATAGGGTGATCAACCTTTAGCCTGCTCGGTGCTAGACACTACTCCCAAAAACATGCATATGCTCTACATCGTTATTCAACGAAGCTCAACATTGTCTATTGACGAAGCTTATAAATCAAATACATATCAAAGCGGAAATCATGCATAAGAGAAGCTTTAATCAAATCATACCACAAGTTGAAAGATAATTGGGAGGTCTTCGCTCCAAAATCATGTGGTAAGCTATGCATATGAAAAGCTTTAACTCAAACATACCATGAGCTGAAAATATAAGTGGGAGACTTTGCTCCAAAATCACGTGGTAAGATTAATTCGAGAAATCATCAACCATACTTTGAACATGTTTGGCTTTGCCCAAAGCTTTATAAATCTTGAAAATACTCAATTCATATCGAAAACATGATTATAAACATGGGTAGCTTGAAAACATACTTTTCATCATAATATCTCATCATCATCATACATTCATCACCAATCTCATATTTCATAGACTTCTCATCAATGGGCTTTTCATTCATAAAGCTAGAAACATGATTTTTAATTGAAAATATTATAAACTCGCTCATACTTCATAATTCAATGGTAGAAACATATTTAAAAATCATACCCATGTAATTAAGGAAATTCATGTAGTGGATTAAAACCGTATAGATTAGTCATAGATCATTTCACTTATTGATTTAGAGAGGATTAGGCATAGGTGTGAAGAGAATCACCCCATTCATAACCCTACATACATTGATGAGCTGATTCTTACCAACTGTAGATGCCCTATAGGAAAATGAAGAGAAATTGATAGATTAGGCTTGATCATCCTCTCAAGTATTCTACCTTGCATGCATGAATGAATAAGGCCTAAAATAAACCTAACCCCCTTTAAAAGTCACTATTCATAACTCAAAATGACGTAGTTTAAGCCTTAGAAGCTTAGGAATTATGAAATAGCCCTTACTAAATTCAAAAAAAAAAAAAAAGCATCGAGTGGTCCCAATGGGGACCCTAACGACTTGTCGTCAAGAGGTCACGACTCATGGCTTAGCTCGTGAGTTCACTGCTTCTCAAGTCTTCCAGGCTCATAACGAGACAATATAATGACTCATTCACAGTGACCACAATCGTGGTCAACATCCGTGATGTACATTGCCTTGGCCTCAACAAATTTATTCCACTTGATCGCGACTCACTCCACGGGTGAGGTTGACCACGACTCATGGGGGCCTTCCGTCTAGTACACTATCTTCATTTTCCTCCTTACTCAAGAATCACTCCCCACGACTAACCCAACGACTTGTAGGGCACGACCCTGATGCGTGGTCATCTTCCGTGGGGATTCCATTTCCCCTATCTTCTTCAGCTCATCACTGGCCTCCCCATGAGTCACATCACGACTCGTGGGTTGATCTCTGGGTTTGATGCAATAATGTTTTGTTTGATTGATAATTTTTCATTTAAAATTATTTTTAACTCATTTATCATATTATTGTTGTTTTGTGTGTTGTTGTTGTTATTATTATAGTGGAAAGCCAAAAAGTGAAAAGTTAGATTACCATTCCCCCCCCCCCACTAAATTAAAATTTAATTAAATACATAATTAAATATTAATATTTTATCATGTCATATCATATTTATATATTTGTTATTATATAAGTGGAAAATAAATAAATAAAATAATAATAAATAAATAAATAATATAATATAATATAATATAATTATTATAAAAGTTGAAAAATCTTAAGTGAAAAGTTAGATTACAAAAATGTCCAACAAAAAGTAAATGACATTTAATCCTCCAATCAAAACCTACTCCTTAATATTTTGCACAGAAATGTAAAACTACATTTAAATAAATGTTATACATTGTATTAGATTGAATACAATACAATGAATACCTATAATTACGTCTCTCACACATATCAATTATTAATTTAAAGATGTTATTACAAGTCATTTATTAATGTATTTACCGTTCTAGAATTGATTCTTCATATTCCCATACATGTATTAATAGATACTTTTATAGTCTTTTAACATGATTTTGAGTTTCTATTGAATCTTTGGACATATTTCTTAGTTTATAAATATCATTGTGTTTCAGTGGATTTTCTATGTAGTGTACCATATTATATACGATCTTAGTTTTGTGATAGTTACTTCTCCTCACTCTTGTATATTATTTTCTAGCTCCCTTGCAGATTAACTGAGATTAGCTTAGATTTATTTTATGTGTTTTAGTGGAAATATTTTTTGTGTTATAAATATTTATATTAATATGGATGTCCACCGTACAAATGTTGATATTCATTATGTTTATTGCTCCCCTTTTTATCCATGATCTCAAATAGACTAATTTCATATTCACGACAATCTCGTGTCCCTCAATTATATCCTATGTGGTGGCATTGAACACAGCTGTACATACTAAAAGAGGCTATAGATACTTGAAAGAAAATAAGAAAAGTCTTATCTCTTGTTTCTCTACATATTTCACATTGTTACTTTTAGTTCATTTATGACAATTTATTGGTGTTTTAAAGGTATGCTTGCATTTATCATTAAAAAACACTGTCGTTTTTCTGAGTTAATTCCTATTCGATAAATAACTACAATTAGAAAAAACTTTTTAATTTTGAAATTTGAATGTTTGTGTGATTGTTAATTATATTTGCTTTTTGATTACCATAGCTTTTAAAGTACTTTCTGCTTTTACTATTTATTCTACATAAAGACTTGTTATCATAGTAAAGAAATCAAGATTTTTAATTCTTGGAGATTTAAGATAGTAATTAACTAGACTGGCTGGAGTAACCTTGATCAGTCTAGTTATCCTATCAAAAAGAGATGTCCCTCATATGCCACTTTTCTAGATAATATGATTCTCAATAAAGTCTTTGATCTCCCATATCCTTCTTCAATAGAGGAAGTTGGAGATAGTTTTCTCTCCATCAGTAGCATGGATCCTTTTGCAGTACTTGAAACTTAAACAAGGAGTTTCAAATTAAATATTCTTTTTACATCTAATGTTTCACCACAATTTAGCAAAAAACTTTTTGCAGATATTCTCAATAGGGAATTAAACACATATTAGCTCAAGATTTTTAATGGTATTTATTCTCCACATTGTATTCAGTTTGGGAGGGTATAACACATGCTGTAAAATAATATAGATTTTTATAAGGATGACTTTACCACCAACAGGAAGCATCTTTCATTGTCAATCTTCAATTTCTTTTTAACAATCTTAGAAACTATATCAGTGAAAGGATTAACTTTTTTCTTGCCAGTGTAGATAAGGAGAAGGTAAGAATTTTTTCAGACCAGTTATGGTCGCCAATATCATGAATAACACTAGAATTGATCTTGGAACTAATGTAAATGCAAGACTTACTCTTACTGATTTTCTGATCAGAAATATATTCTAGAAAAGAGAGATTTAAGAGAATCAGGATCTAATGATAATGGCATCATATTATTCTGAATAAATATGCAAAAAGACCACTTAAGTATGTGAATTTATTATTTATAGGTTTCATATCTATATGTAATAAAAGATTAATTAATTTTGTCAAGTTAGATTTTTCTTTTCATGACAAATCATATAGAATGATTTTGCAAGAAAAAAGTCATAAGTTGAATGACTTTATTGATATAAAACTAAGTTCAGTGACTTTGCTAAATAATTTTACATATTTACATGACCTTTGAGATATTTAGTCAGAATAATATGATATCATTAGCCTAACAAAGGTGATTAATATTAGGAGAGTTTCTATCCACGTGTTAAGGAATAAAACCATTACAAATTAGTTAATCCATGCGAATAGATAAGAATTCAAACCCAATAGCAAAGAGAGAAGGAGAAAGAGGATCACATTGCTCGACACCCCTACTAGAATTGAAAAGATTATGTATACTATCATTGATATTGACAGAATATGAATTGTTAGACGTAAGCCTCCATGTCATATTAATCCACTTAAGGTTCTCCCTTTTATGTATCTACATGGGGCTATTTTACATTGATATATGACTCCATCTGGATCACAATATTCCATACGACTCACAATATTCCATACGACTCTTGTCATAGTCAGCTACAGTCAGGAGAGTGATCATTAACAACTTTGTATTTCTATCTTCTTAATTATTTTTGAGTTGATGTTGTTATTGTCTTATTGCAGATTCAAGTTACCCCTTTAAAATTCTCTTTTTCTATACGCTTTCAATAGAATATCTCATGTAGTTTAATCATCATATTTAATTTCAACAATCCTTTGGGAAATATGTGTTGAATATTTGCTCTTACAACTATTTGTCGTCGGCTTTTACTGGAGTACTGAATATCTTATTGAGTTTATCACTTACTTTATAAACAACTAAGCATTTTACTAATTTTTTTTTTATAAAAAATTTCGTGCATGAACTCTCCTAAATGGGTTCAATGAACTCCATGCTTCTCGTATTGTGTGTTGGGCCCTTTGTAATATTATCCTCCGTCCAGCCTTATATTCATTTGGCCCAAGAGATATATGGTTTCTGGGCTTCAATCCAATGACTGCCTCGAAGACTCACTCCTCGTCAGGATGAATAGAAGAAGAAAGTGGAAAAATTTGCTTTGACGATACATTTGCTTTGAAATTGAATTATAGGTATAATTTACAATCTTTATAAATCCATACATATTTTGGGGAGATAATTCCTTCTCAATTAGCTAAAATTATGAGTTAATTCATAAACTGAGTTAATAAGTAATTGAAACGCTAATATATTTTATTTAAATTCGTGTTCAATATTATATATTTTTTAGCCATAATAATGTTTTAGATTTGTCGGTAATTGTATTTGCGAATTTTTTGAAATATCTAACATTTTTTGGAAAATCATATAAAGCCTTATTTTATTTATTTATTTGAGGTATGCCACTGTGCTATATAAGTATTTGTTCCAAGTAACCCAAATCCTTCACGTGCCATGGTAGTTGTGGAGTAAAGCCCAAATCCAATCAAGGGTTTCCTCGTCAGCCTAAAATTTGGCGTGTCCACTTGAAATAGGTACTGGTGTAAAATTAATAAAAACATGTCGATAGTAAAACATTCCTATCTTTACTTGCTCCTTAATTTGAAATTGAGCTTTAATAGGTATTTGGATATGCGATTTCATCTCGTAGTTTAAAATTAGTGTTTGGACATGCGAAATTATTTCACATGATTTTAAATGCGTGAGATGAAATCTCAAATTCTGGCAGCGATGTAAAATTCCGAGATCATGAGATATCTTTTTCAAATACAAAATTTGACACAAGTTTATATTTTATTAAAGACTACCATTATATATACACTAATCATATTTATCAACCATTTATTTTAGATGTGAACAAAATTTGTAGTTGGTATTATTATTCTTGCCAATCTTTGCCTACCATTTTTATTGAATATGTGGGATTATATTAAAAAGAGTAGTACACTACAAGTCATGTTCTATTTTACTTTTATTGAACTAAAATTCGGATCAATAAATGTGGTATTTTTTTTAGAATGACTTTGTGATGGTGTATTATACTTCGTTATAAGCTTTTACTTATTTGATAAGATTACATATAAGAATTGAGGAAATTTAAATAGTTTTCACAACTTATGAGATTTTTCTGTTTGAGGAAAAAAATATAACTTAAGAATTTCGAATTGCATATCCAAATAAAACTTCAATTTCATTTCATATAATTTCAAATTTCGAATGATAATTTCATCTCGCATGGCCGAATAAGCCCTAAATTTGACCTGATATTTTTTTCAATTTAGAGTCTGCCCAAAAGAATTTGCCCACCAAAGTAAGTCTGTATTTGTCCAACATCGACCCATAGTAGTCACTCATGGCAAGAAAAACTAAATTAGATCAGCCTGACATTTATTTGGATGCTCACATTAAACAGAGATTATTCAGATTAATTATCATAAAGAAATTGTAAACTAAATTAGAGCATAAAAGAAAATTATTAAAGCAAAACTTTATTTTATTAATTTGGTTTTCTGAGTTAGTCTAACAATATTATTACTCAAACCAATGCATAAAACACAAGCATATACTCGCAAGAAACATCCATATTTATTCTCCTAATAACATAACTAAAAAGTAAATTGGGTCGGACACTGCAATGAGGCCTTTATTGGAGATTCACATCTCATGCCTTCTTCAGTGGAGCAAGAAATCTACGAATTCAAGATAATCAAAGGGTTTAAAGAGTAAGGATGCTCTTCATCTAGCTCTTTTGGTGTCTCTATCTTGTATCCATCTTTCCAGTTGTGAAAACAAACCAACAGTACCTTGCTTCGTTTTTCTTTCATCATCACCCTATGATATGGTGCATACCCGACCATTTGCCCATACCTATGTCCAAAAATAATCACACAAACAGTCCTTCATATTCCAAAAAAAAAAATAACTTAAACAATTAGTTTGTATTAAAAAAATTAAAAAAATTAAAAAAATTAAAAAAATTAAAAAAATTTCACATATTAAGTCATCTAAAGATTGTTAAAGATAAAAATGGGATTAGTAACCTGAAAAATAAGACATTTTTCCTGCCTTAACTGGTTAAAATAAGTTGATATTATAAACTTTTTAAACATTTGCAGTAGCAAAAAGCTACGGGTGAAGGATAGTGAGTTAAGCATCTTTATTTTTAAAAAATTATACAATATATATATAAAAAAATTATAATGCATATATTATTACAAAAATTATAATTTCTTATAAATATATATTAAATCTTGTGTATCTTTAGTAAAATTTTTAGTTTTGCAACAGTATATTGGGTGCTCAACAAGACATCATTGTTGACCCAAATATGTTATACTGTAAACTTAGTAAAAGAAAAAGGAAAAGAGAGATTGAGCATCAATATTAGGATATGACAATGGGTGCACTGGATAAAAGTTGGATTAGAGTACGTAGTTAAGCATTCATAACTTAAAATTGAATCTGTCATTATAGCGTGAGAGCCTATAAAGCTAAATTAAAGAAGAGGTTAATATTGAAAGAACTTACACGCGAGAGAGTCTCCGTCCTTGTGATGGTATTTGAAGTGAAGGTTCAACATTGATCCACTATCCATTTTGCCCAGAACTTCAAGACCGTTTTACATGATTTTGGTACAGTATGCTAACAATGTTCTTATCCGTGTGAGCACTTAGTCCTATTGCAGTCTACATTTGCTTTGAGTGCTTTATATTTCATTACCCGAAGAAGGTAGTTGGTTGAATTCATATGCTCAGTCATGTACTTTTCGATCTCTAAGCTCTCCACAATCATCCTCCTTACTGTCTGGTCTAACTCTGATAGTTGCTTTGAGTATGACTGAATAGTTTTACTACCAACGCATACAAAAATTAAATTAATTAAATTTGTAATTTAAATTATATTTTAAGGATTTTGATCAGATTTTACAAATTTTTTCTTTTTAGTCCATTTCAAGAATGATGTTTCTTTTATTTGTGGCATCTCCTTAATTCTAACTTCCATATGGCATGTTTAGGACTACAAGATTAAGGATATTTTGGTACATTATTTAGTTTAAGTCCACATATTCAAATGTTTTCTTTACTTCTTTAAACTCCGTGTCAAGTTAAATCGGACAAACAAATTGAAACAATAGTGAGCAGCCAGAATTAATGAAGAAGAATGTTTTTACCAAAGGAGTTTCCCTGGGGCCAGAGAGCTTGAGTGAATTTTTCAGCTTTATAAGGATGTTAGCTTCATCAATGCCCATGCTTTCATAGAGTGGAACTGAAGGATACTGTCCAATGTAGCCATGGAAGGGTTTGGTTGAAACGTTTCTAAGTTTGGTTTGTAATGGCAAATCAAAAAGCTCTTGCAAGGATTCAAAAATGGATTTTTCGAAGGTGTGAGGAATTTTATCAAAGGATGCTTCAAAACAGCCATATTCTACTAGTGCATTGTGGACTTGGCTTTTCACTTGATTCCATACAAGTGTTCCTGGCTTTGAGTCTTCATGAGAAAAGTCGATTCGTGGAAGCTTGATATTTTTCAGAACCCATATTTCCTTGCAAGAGATTTTTGCTATATATTTGTTATGCTTAATTCCATGCAGCTGAACCTATTTATAAAGAATTTGAATTACATGATTGGATTTCAATTTGTTTGCCTTATTTTATTTTTGATCTATTGGAAAAAAAAATGTTTCTTTCATTTTTCTGGCAACTCTTTATTTCCAATTTTCCACGTGGCATGTTTAAGATTAAAAGGATATGTTTGCATTCTACATATCTTTAATTAAAGATCTCAAGATTTAAAAGTCTTCTTTACTTTCTTAAACTCCATGCTAAGTCAAAATCAAACAAACAAATTGAAATCGAGAAACAGTTATTTAGGCTCCAATTGTTTGCACTAAGATTAAGACATCTGAATCTGAATGTACACCTGAATAATTAAAATGTTTAAAATTGTAAATTATTACTTAGTTTGATAAATTAAATAATTGACAAATTAGAAAAAGAAAAAATTAAAAAAACAAAAAAAATAAAAAATATATAATTCAAATAAAAAAGGTAATTTAGATATTGATTAATATTTAAATTTAGTAAAATAAAATTATTATTTGATGAAAAAATAAAATATTTATATTCGCTAGTTATGGTGGAGATGATTTGTAGTTGTGGTTATGGTGATCGAATTCGTGCTGGTGGCTAGTAATGATGGTGGTGATAGTTGTGATAGTGGTGGTGATTGTGATGGTAGAGTTGGTTGATGTTAGCGAGTTATCGGCGTTGTTGGTGTTAGATAGTTAGCGGCGATGATAGTTGTGATAGTGGAGGTGATTGTTATGATGAGAGATTAGCTGCGGTGGTGGTAGTGGCTAATAGTAGTGGCAGCAGTGGTGATAGTGAATATAATTATAAAATAATGGTGATAATAGATATGTTAGTGAATGACATCAATGATGATTGTAATGGTGGTTTGTAGTAGGAGATCCGTGGTTGGCGGTTGGCGATGGTGGTGGAGATTGTAATGTAACAGATGGTGGCGGCTGGTGGTTGTGGACAAAGTAGGGGTGAAAATTATCCATATAAAAATATCTCTTAATGGTATGATAGCAACTTAGTAGTTGGTAATGATGATGGTTATCAATGGTTGTCGGTGATGGTTGATAGTGGCGGTGGTATTTGTGATGTAAGAATTAGTTAATAATAGTATAAATTATCCACACAAAAATATATCTTAATTAAAACTTTACTTAAAATCTTAATAATCTAAATCTATTCAACCAAATAAGTGCTTAGATTTTAACGTAAACAAGTGTACTTTAACATATTAAAATCTCCATTAAATACATATAAATGAATTAGTTAGAAAGAAGAGCTAGGCATAATTTATTATTTTATTAATTCAACGTATTAGTAGGCCTTTCTAATTTATAACATAGCTGTTAAACAAATTAAGCTTCTTAGGTAGAGCTAGGCATAGTTTTGACAAAATTGAAATTTGAAATTTTTGTATTTTTTTATTTAATTTAAACTTTTTATATTTTATATTTTATCTATAGCAATTAAGACATAAGTCTATATGGCTAATACTAATCCAATAACCTGCTAGTCAGTCAATCTATCATATTAGGTTAATGCACAATAAAAACTGAGATGCAGTTTATCATATTCTTTTACTGTTATTTAAAAAGTTGTAATACTAGATGCATTTTAAAGAAGCATATTAATTGATTTTTAAATCGAATTTGTAAAAATTTAGTGATTGACTTAAATATGAATTATTAATAGTATATATGATCAATGCAGACATGATTTTACTTGGTTAAAATTAAGAATTTTTTATAATGATTTCATTGTTTGAATAAATATTTTAAATGTACGATTGTGGTGAATTAGAATAAGAAATTATTAAAAGTAATTTGACATGAATATTTTATTAGAATGTTCATTTTATAACGGAGACATTCAACTTATAGACTCAAAAATTTAATCTAAAATAATCAAACTTAAAAAAGTAATTCTTTAGATTGAATTTGTATTTTAATTTTTAAATTAAAACATTCTGACTGAAAATATTCATATCTAATCAGGAGACTGTTTGAACGCCGGAATTCTATTCTTAGGAGGGTCATTAAGGATATCAAAAAATTGAATAGATTGATATTGTGTGTTTATTTTAATAATCTTTCTAGTTTATTATATAGTCTCTAAAATCAAGGATATATATTTATACACACATTGTTCAATTATTGAAGCAGAATCTGCTCTCTTTTTAAAGAGTAATTACTCTCCCGTTATATTTTAATTGTTAGATATATTATAAATAATTATTTGAAAATGTTTGCTAGTTTCAAAGTCAAGAGATAATTGTGCATGTTTTTCATATTCACCCTTAATACTCAAAGTCATTCTAAAAGTGAAAATAATTATTATCGTAGACTTTTAAAAAATTAATAGAGTTATATTAGTTAAATTACCACCCCTATTAATTTTTTTCTTAATGGGCGTGGAAAGTGAAAACATGAATAAATGTGATTGTCTTTTTTCTTTTTTCTTTTCTTTCCTTTATCTGTTTAAATATTTAAAATAAAAGAAAAAAGTTTCTTTGTCTTCCAATTTATTATTGTTTTATTCTTAAAAATGTTTGAAAGATAATGAAAATATGTAATTTATTTATTCTCTAAAACATAGTACGTTGAACAAAATGGATTAGATTTGTAATGATGCTAATGGACCTTCTTTTTGATTACTTGTATTTAAGTTTTTCGATTGAAAAAATAGTGTCGAAAGCCAATTATGCATACAAGTTCATTCATTATTTTTTTTATTATATCGCTATTAAAAATATAATATTTTTAAAATACGTCACACACATTTATTGACATTTATTAATAGATCATTATATTAAAATATTGAGCACATGACTTATATCAAATATTTGATGTGCAAGAAAAACAGATCTACATTTTAAAAATAGAGAACTAGTATAGGAAATAGGACCACCCAAAATTATTATTATGTTCAAATAATCGCAATTATTGAATGGGTTAGAGAAGACGTTAATAAGGGTTTTAAAATTAAGGTCGGGCAAGAAACAAACAATAAATATTTGTCGTGTGATAAAGTTCATTTGCTAATACTTCAAATTAAATTGAATTTAGTGCACTAAATATAAACTCTTCTTTCAAGAGTAAATACTCCATTTCTCTTTCCTTTTATATATTCTTTGAAATGTTTGTTTCTTTTATCTATAATTAATATTAATATTTTATTTTTTTTATTTGCTTTATTTATATTTTTAAGTTTGAAGTTTTTAATTTATTTTATTTTTATTTTGACATTTAATTTAGTTATGTTTCATTTAACCTTTCAACTTTATTTTTCATGTTCCATTTAAACATAGAATATTAATTTTTATATTTTTATTTATACCCAATTTAATTTTACATTTTAAAAATCAAGGAATATTCATTAGTTTTTGTAAAATAAAATAAAAATTAATAGACTTTAAATCAATTTAAAAAAAAAAAATAATTTTGTATAGTTTTTATGCATTTCTGAAAAAATAATCAACGAACGTACGTCTATTTTCTTAATATTTGTTAATTTTTTTATTTTTTAAAAATCATTGTTAACTTTCGATGAGTTCATTGAATTTTAGTATTTTTAAGTAAGAGTTATTAACAACAAACCGAAGTTTTTTTATCCATATTGAAGATGAGTGTTTTTTACTCGTATCGAAGCGGAGTTAAAAATTAGAAAGCAAAATATTTGGGTTAGAGACAGATTACTTGGATGATATAAAAAATACATGTCATTATTTTATTGAATATTTTGTACCTTTTATTATTTATCAACACACGTTGAATAGTTCATCTTTTGAATAATATTCAATATTTACACTCAATTTTTTATTTTTTACCAAATCTAACGAAAGCCGTGGGTTTTTAAAGTGTAAAATTACAGTTGAAAAGAATAAATAAAAATAATAAAAAATAAAGTTTATATTTTTGTGTTTAAGCTTGGAAACATATAAATAGAGTTGGAGGGTTAAAATGGAACAAGGTTGAGTTAAAGTACCAAAATAAAAAATGGAGGCAAGTGTAAGGAGTTTTATATACGTTTTGACCTTATAATTTAATATAAGTTCATAAACATTATAGCATCCTTAATCTCTCCTCAACCTACGCATCTACGAATAACACTCTTAACCTCCTCGGCCTACGCATCTCTGATCAACACTCTTAAACTCCTCAACCTTAAAATGCCTATAATACTCACAATCATGATGTTTCTTTGAGTGCTTCAAATTCCCCAGCACAATGTATCTGCCTTCTCTTAGTTCAAGAGCTTATGAAAGTATGACTACCATTCTTGTTGGAAGGAAATTCAAGTTATAGAAATCAAATTTGTTTAGGATTTGGTATTAATTTGAATTCATGTTTAGTTAGGATTTATAGTCAAAATTCCTATAGAAATAGATTTTCATGTTTGGAGTTGATGTAACAACCCGTTCGTTGTTATAGAATAATTAAGGGCTTAGCACCTTGTAGAACTTCGATGATGAAGTTGAGCTAATGAAAGCTCATTGGGATAGTTGTAAAGGGTTGTATTTCTTTTGTTATGTTTCCGTTAGTGGGTGACGTAGTGAATTAGACCTCATAGGACATTCTGAGACATGAATGAATTCATAGCGTCGTTTTACAGCTAGGTGTACTATCGAAAATTATTGGAAAGTCTAGATGAAAGACTTAGTTTTTGGGATGGGAAAACTACTGGCAGAGTTAGAGCTGCGATTAGTGTGATCATTTGCAATAATGGAATTTCTGTCGAAACGGGACCGTTACGGCAGTCGGAGGTCTGCCACAGTGATCAGAGCGATTCTAGTCGAGTTCACCATAGCGAGGACTTGATCACTACAGCGGGTCCATCATACTGATTCCCTAACACTGATCAAAGGGTAGTCTTTAATGGTGAATTCTAGCTAAGAACCCTAGGAGATTAAAACTAGGGCTAATGAAAGGAAAATGATTGGATGTTGATTCCTAGGCCTAAAAGTGGGTAACGAACGCTTCCTAGGGTGAATGGGTATGAATTGACTAATTATGGGATGATTTGAGACACGAAAATTAATAAAGTTGAGACCCTTAGCATTATTAATTGCCTAAAAAGGGTTTAAGGAGTAGAAACTCTAGGAATTTGGTGGGCATAATTAACGTGGGAATAGAGGATGACAAATTAACTTGTGGGTAATAGTTGAAAACGTTATGATGGGTAAGCGTGGGTATAACTTCCCGAGACCTTATTTGAAGAGTAGATAATGAAGTACTTTTGTGATTATTGTTTGTAGATTTTGAGCTTTATGAGGCTTTGAGGAAAGGCAAGATTCAGTGCAGAGAGCAGCGATTTTCGAGATCTCAGCCGAGGTTAGTTATAGTTTATGAGAATCAGACTTTATAAAGTGACTTATATGTGCTTAATAATTTGATGAACATGATTAATTGGTCTACGAACACAGTTATGCTAAATTTATGGCGATTTAGTTACGCTTGTGAATGAACTTTGGGGTATATAATTGTGGTTGATGTTGTGATTTGAGGTGCATTTATAATAACTAATGTGTACCTTTTGAATTTTCATATTTGTTGACTGCATTGATAGCATGTTGAATTGTGCTAATGAATGTTGGTTAAAGTGAATAATATGTTCTTATCCTGCGATGAGTGGCTCATTTCTAAGGTGAGCATCCGAACGAGTGAGATGGTGATTGATTGAGTATATAAAAATACTTGGAGATGGATGGATCATTGTCTGAGGGCATTCGGAGAAGATGAGTGAGAGAGAGTAACCACGCCGGTATAGTACAATTTCTAGAGTCCTATGAGGCCAAGATTGGAAGACAAGCATTAGACCCTCTAGCATATATGTACAGTTGTAGTAATACAGAGGTGTTACCATTGTGAGTACGAACATCAGATGATATGAGACTGATGAGTGGTCGACTAGTGTCACGAGCTTGTCTTTTCAAAGGTAGATGGGGCAACTAAGATGGCTAGCTTCCTGACTTGAGTCCTCTTCTTGCTCACAAGGCACGAAATGTGCTAAGGATCAATGGCAAGTTGAAGTAAAGAAAGCAAGAAGTAAAAGAGAAGTAAAGGAGACAAGTAATGGAGGCAAAGAGCCCTTTTGATTCCACTAATTATGAAATCTGAAATGTGAGGATGCTTACAAATGCGCTTATGAGGCCTATTTATAGTACATATAAGTCCCTACACTATGTGCCATGTGGCTATGCCAATGTGGCGATGCTTGAGCAGGTAGGTCAGGCATGCAGGCAGGCTGTGGTAGGCAGTGTCAGGCATGCTGTGTCAGGCACACGGGCAGGCAGTGTCGGACGTGCGGGCATGCTTTTTTATCGGCATGTCAGGCATGCGTTTTGGGTTGTTTCAAGGTGTTGTATTGCCTTGCCTTTTGTTCACGACATGGGCATCTTATCGTCTGAATATTTGGGCTCGGCTCATCCGTTAAGTGGGAAAAATGGCAAATTTAATGAATTTGCTGGCGGGGCGGTACACTCCCCACTGATTTAGGACAATAGCGGCGTCGCACGTCACAAGTACTTGTACCTCGTCCTTAAGCGCACAAGTCTTGAATTTTTCCCATGACGCCTCTTTTGGTGATTACCCCTTCTAGTGCACCCAAGAAATTGGGCGGGTTGCCCATCCATTTGCCCCGAATTAGCTGGTGGTCAAGAATGACCTCAATTTATTTCTTAATTAATTCTTAGGAGTGATGAAAATGCAACGCACGACCCATCATTAGTTCACGTATTCTGTATCTTCATGATATGGATTTAGCCCCAGCTTGGCATGGAAAACTGGCATATTTTTAAGTGATGCGGCATGTTCGGTTTGTAAGAAATCTTTCCCACCTTGGAACCAATCTCGAAAGGAACCTCATAGCGTCTAATAAGATTAAGTTTGACCTTCTTTGGAACTTAAACTGCAGCGGGTTAAGCTTTGCCATCACCTTGTCCCGATCGATAGTGCACTGGTCGACGTTTTCTATCAGCAAACTTTTTCATTTTGCGGGCTGCGTTGCCTAAGTAGGACCTTGCCATATCCACCTGCTCCTCCTATGCCTTCGCTGATGATAAGCACGCAGATTCCTGGGTCCCAGGCATTGGCCAAGCAGGGCGCCGGTGTGTGGGGCTGATGCCCCGTTGCGAGTTCAAGTAGGCTTTTACCCGTTGCTTCGCTCCTCTGCAAGTTGTATGAGAGTCAGAACATGTCAAGCAGCTTTGCCCAATCTTTTGCAGTTGGCACCTAACAAGAGAAGTGCCCAGGTAGCACTCGGAAGAGCGGTTGACCCGCTGCAGTCGGCCATCGGTTTCGGGTGGCGGTGGAGAAGTGCAGTCGGACCCTAAGAATTTGAACAATTCTTTCCGAGGAGGCTCTGGTGAACGCCGGGGTCCCGGTCGGCGATGATGTGTTTACGTCACTCCCCAATACTTTACCCGTCCACATAAGAATAGCCTCGCTACCTCCCGGAGCTTTGCAACTAGGCACAGCCGCCGTAAGTTGCATGCTTGGAGAATCTGTCCACCACAACCATTATGGTGCCAAATCCCTCGAATTTGTAGTCACATGATGAAGTCCATGGTGATGCTGTCCCATGGTCGTTCGGCTATAGGAAGTGGTTCTAGTAAGCCACCAGGCACCTTGCTTTCCGTCTTGTGTCTTGTGGCACACGAGGACAAGTGCGGACATAACTTATCAACGTCGTCCACGCATGTGTGACGGTAGTAGGTTGCCTCCAATAGTGCCAAGGTTCTCTTTTGTCCCGAATGTCACGCCGGGCGTATCATGTCCCTCCTTGATTAGGAGCGCCTCGAGATTGGCCCACTTTGGCACATAGACCGGCCTACCGATAGTATACAACGAGACCATCTTCTTCCCAAAACTGCCGTTTTGCCTTGACTGGCCAAGGCAAGGGAGCTGCTTTGCAATTGGGTCATATTGCATTCCCTCCTTAATAGTTTCCAAATACAACACTGCTTGTGCTAACAGGGGCGCTAGAACTATTTCGATCTAAGGAATCTGCAACAACATTTGTTCGGCAGAAGCATGCTCAAGTGTGAAGTCAAACTCGGCTAGAAAATCTTGCCAACGGGCCTGTTTGAGTGTCAACTTCGGTTGGGACTGGAAATAGCTTGTGTCCACGTTGTCGGTCTTGACGGTGAGTAGGAGCCCAGCAAATAGGTAACAGAGTCCTTAGACAATGGACTGTCATGATCATTTCCCTTCTCATCTAGACTGATATACCACTTCTCCGCCCGTTCAACTTTCGACTCTCAGCGATAGGGTAAGCCACTCTTGCATTAGGACGCCACCAATGGCAAAACCTGAAGCGTCTGTATGGACCTCAAAGTTTTGTTGAAATCGGGAAGAGCAAGAGGCAGCTCCTTTGTGCCTTAGCGATCTTAAGCTGCTCAAAAGCTTTTTGGCATGAACTGCTCCAATTCCATTCAAACCCTTCTTCAATAAGTCGGTGAGAGGAATTGCACTTAATGTTTGGTAGCCTGTAATGAACCGTCAGTAATAGTGGTGAGACCAAGAAAGGATCGGGTTCGGCTGCTGGGAGTCGGTGCCTCCTAGTCCCTCACGGCATCTACCTTACTGCGGTCCATTCTTATTTCTCCCTGCGAGATGGTGTGGTATTGCACGTATGGCTGAGCGAATGTACATTTGTCTCTCTTGACGAGCAGTTCATTTTCCCTCGGTGCCGGAGGAAGACTGGAGGTGTTCCACATGATCCTCCATTTAGCTGCTGTAAACCATAATGTCATCTAGGTAGGTGACCACAAATCTGTCAAGAAAGGATGGAATAGCCGGTTCATGAGGTGCAGAATGTAGCAGGGGCGTTAGTAAGGTCGAATGGCATGACTAGCCATTCGAAAGGTCCCATACCCGGGTGGCCTTGGTGGTCTTCAGGCTCATCTCCCTGTAATACGGACTTGATAATAGCCCTTCCTCAAGTACATTTTTTAGAATACTTTGGTTTTCCCTAACCGATCAAATAAATATATGCTATCAAAGGGTATAGGATACTTGTTCTTCACTGTCACCTTGTTGAGGGTCAGGTAATCGATGCATAGCCAGCGTCCCTTCTTTCTTTTACGACACGATTACCACGGCTCAAGGTGCCTTTAAGGGGACGAATATGCCTCTATTAGTTCATAAGCTTCCTCCCTTAGTTCTTCTAGCTCCGAGGGCGTCAGTACGATAGGGGACATGACGGGCGGCTTGGCTCTGAAATAAGCTCTATTTGGTGGTCAACCTCGGCAAAGGAGACAATCTCTTTGGGAGTTCCTCTGGCATGATGTCCTTGCGCTCACTTAGGACATGTTGAATGCATGGCGGGATAGGCTATTTGCCTCATGGCTTGCTTGGCACCTCAAAATGGTAGCAAAGGGAAGGTCAGTTCCCCTTTCTTGAATCCTTTGATCAGTTGCATGGTCGATAATTGCATGCCTTTTGGGGCACCAGTTAGCGGCACTATCTGAGCCTCATGGTCAGCGATGTACAATTGGTTGAGGCGTGGTAGAAATAAAGGCATTGATCTCGTAATAGTCTAACCCAAGCACTATATCAAACCGTCCATGGGTGCTTTACCGTGAAATTTGTCATGTCGTGCCAAGCTAAAGAAATGGAACGCGTTAGGGGGCAAGTCGTTAACCTAAGTGGGGAGGGGCGCGGTGTGTCACTTGAGATGAAAGTGAGCTCGAACTTCCTAGCCTTTGCCTCTGTCACAAAGTGGCAGGTCGCCCGGTGTCCACCATGATGCGGACCGACTTGCCGTTCATCAAGCCTCGATGAACAATGACTCCCGTGGCCTTACCAGAATTTGGGCTAATATAGATGCAAGTTCCATGTGGTTGAACAGGTCCTTATGATTAAACAAGCCTAACGCCTTGTCTTTTTCTGGGCGGCTCTGCCCCCTTACTCCTTAATCCCAGCTTGGTTTGAGTCATGGGTGGCGGACATACGTGGGAAGCCCTTGCTTGTCGGCGAAGTCATGGCCCCAGTCTCCCTAACTTTGGGCGATTACGGTACATGAGAGGAGTCACCGCACAAATAGCATCCATCTCAGTGATTGACTCCTTCTTCTGCTCCTCATAGTCCTTGCGGAATTGTGATGATCAGTTTGCGGTCGCCTTTGCCGTCGACCCCAATGAGAAAGCAGGACTTGCCTCATCCCTTTCTCCTCGATCTACTGGCGGCAACACCGCCGTGGGCGCCCTCCTTTGCCTTGGTGCTTTCCAGCGAAAATCTGTCAAGGACTCGGTCGCCACAATGGCCTCGTCCACGTCTTTCACCTGGCGCCGATGCAACTCTTATTTGGCCCAATTTTGGAGGTCATCCAAGAAACAAAACGGCAAGTCCTTCTTTGGTCAAGTTCTAGAATCGTAGGGTGAGCTTGGTGAATTCCTTCATGTACTCACACGGATGGTGGATGTTTGTAGTTCCCTCAACTTTGTTCGGGCCTCATACACAATATTTTGTAGGTAAAACTGCCGCTTGAGCTCCTCCTGACGTGCCCGATCATTATGGCACACGTCCCTCGATCTATGTCGGTCTTCTTTCCTTCGCCTAGCGGCATGGCGGTGTCGGTCAGGTACATGGGCTGCTGTCCGGACCTTGGCAGACTCATCCTTAATGCCAACATTCTCGAAGTAGCATTCCAGTTGCCAAATGAAGTTCTCAACATCTTGGGCACTACATTTTCTCCTTTGAACTCCTTGGGCTTAGGAGCGTCTATGCGGGCCTCTCGCAACGTGGCCGGTCCGGGCGCCTCCACGAGACGCCTCCTGGCTGCCTCCGCCCTACTTTGCCTAAGGGTGTTGACTGCCCACTAGCTGCGCAGCCAGAGCCTCCATGAGCCTCTGCTCTAGAGGCTTGTCATCCTTGTGCTCCTGTGCTTCAAGATGTTACCCTTAACTTCATCTAGCCCCTCGAAACTACGTTCTCAAGGGAAGAGAAGTTGCCTTCAAGAACCACCTCTATGCGTCGGTTCAAGGCGGCCATGCCAGCCTCTGCAAGAGTGATTCGTTCATCAAGTTGGCGGTGCCCGAACCTTGATTTTCTCGTGTGTAAGTCCTTCGCGGCAGCCCAAAGGGAGGATCCCTTCCTCGACTCTTGTCCATTCGGCTAGACTTGGACTTCTTTTGGGGCTCATTGCCCTGATTGTCTCCATGGAATGAAGCTTCTTCCTCTTCGCGGTTTGCCATGAGCGACGCTCACGATGCCACTTGTCACGGGATTGTCTTTTCCAAAGGCCGTGGGACAGCTAAGATGGCTGGCTTCACCCAAGCTTCGGTCCTCTTACTGCTCACAAGGCACGGGAATGTGCTGGGGATCGGATGGCAAGTGAAGAAAGAAAAACAAGTAAAGAGAAGTAAAAGGAGACAAGTAATGGAGGCAAGAGCCGCGCAGTTCCACCTAAGTATGAGAAATCTGAAATGTGAGGATGCTTACAAATGTTGCCGCTTGAGGCCTATTTATAGTACATATAAGTCCCTACACTATGTGTCATGTGGTTGTGCCAGTAACAATGGCCGGAGCTGGCTGTGGCAGGCATGCTGGCTGTGGCATGCTGTTATCAGGCATGCGGCCAGATCATTGTCAGGCAGATTTGTGGCAGCGGTCTCCATGCATGCTGTGCTCCAGGGCATACGAGCGAGGAATTGTCGGCGCGTAGGCATGCTTTATGCAGTGTGTCGAGGCATGCGTTTTGGGCGTTTCAAGGTGTTGTATTGCCTTTTTGGCTCCTGACATTGGCATCTTATCGGTCTGAATATTTGGGCTCGGCTCATTCTGTTAGAATGGAAAAAATGTGGAAAATTTAATGAATTTTCTGGTAGTGATACACTAGGTAGGTATAGAGATGAGAAACTAATGAGTCATGATTATTTACTTGTATTGTTTTCGGTGTGCATATGATTGCATTACATTATTCGTATCTTACTTATATTATAAGCCTGTGATGACTTGTGAATTGATTGTTGAGGATTATATACAATTCAATTGATTATTAATATTAGACTCGATATATTGAATAGATTGAGTGGTCATGAATAGTTGTTGGAAGGTATGTTGAAAAATGAAGGTTGTCGGCAAAGTCGAGCTACTGTTTAGAGCATTACAGATTTGCGGCAAGACTGCGACAACGGTCTCTATTATCACTGCAACTTAATATATTGAAGACTAAAATTATAATTTAATAAACTATTATCGGATTATCGGTTTGGTTAAAAGAAGTGGTCAAACCGATAACCGAACCAATAACTCGTATAACTTAGTACAATAAACATAATCAAATCGTTAAATCAATAATCGAATGATTAATTCAATAACTCAATAGCAGTTCAAGTTATTGGTTGAATATATTATATTGCAACAACCTAATTGTTAGATATAAATATAAAATATAAAAGATTAATTTAAACCAAAAATACAAGAAATTCAAATTTCAATTTTGTCCAAACTATGCCTAGCTCTACCTATGAAACTTAATTTGTTTAACAACTATGTATAAGGCCTATTAATAGGGGTGTGTACATAGTTTAAATTAATTTAGATTTTAAAATATAAAATTAATTTAATTGTATCAGGTTTTAAATCTACAAATCAAATCAGCCCAATAAAAGCTGAGTTTTTCAATCTCGAATTTTCGAGTTTCTCGGAAATTTTTGGTGCACAGATTTTGTTAGGTAAAGTTTCCATATAAAATATATAACTTATACTTGAAATATTTCATTAATTCTAGTACCATACAACTATCTAAGGTGGTTCATAATTAAGAAAATAACACAATATGATATGAGTGATGACATTATACTGGAAATATTCAACAAAGAAGATAATGAAATCGTATAAAACTAATATTGATAATTATTAAGTCGTAATGAAATTATCGTACTTTAAAAGTACGTCATGTCAAACAAAGTACGACTAATTACATAACTAAATATTAAAAAAAATTAACTCATGTGTTTTCCTTTGTATAAATTAACCTGCAAAAATTAAATAATAGAAATCTAATATCTATTATTGTCATTCCTAGTGTTGAAAATATTTCTTTTATTAGTATTAATATTGGTTGAATTTGGTTCGTGTGTTATTTGAGTTAATAACATTACATCTATAGTTATAAAACTAATTGGATCATTCAAAATTCTAAGTCCAAACATCAAATAATGCATGTTATAAGACAAATACTATAAAATATTTAAAAGCTATTTATAAATTACATAAAATATTATAAAAATTATATGTATAATGTTGACTTGGTTTGCTTTAGTTTGATTTTTTTTTAGTTAAAATCCAAACCAAACTAATTATGATCGGATTTTTTTTTCGACAGCAGACAAATCACTAGTAGAATATTTTTGACTAAAAATTATCAATTGATGCAGTTTGTTGATTTTCTTTGTGCATCCTTACTTACTAATCACATTGAATTAATAAACAGCTTGCATTAACCTTTTTTTTTTTTTGGGTCATCTCCTCTTCAACTAAATAGCTATTCCAAATTCTTTATAAATAGGTTCAGGTACTTGAAAATAAAACATATAGTAAAAATATGTTTCCAGAAAATATGAGTTCCTACAATATGAAGCTTCCAAAAATAGACTTTTCTCATGAAGAGCTAAAATAAAGTACACTTGTATGGAACCAAGTGAAAAGTCAAGTTCACAAAAGCATTAGTAGAATATGGGTGTTTTGAAGCGCCCCTTTAAACCAAAATTTCTATACATCTTTGAAAATCCATTTTGAATCCACACAAGAGATGTTTGATCTCCTTCAAACAAACCAAACTTAAAAATGTTGCAACCAAGCCCTTCTGTGGCTACGTTGGACAGTTTCCTTCAGTTCACTCTGCTGAAAGCATGGGCATTAATGATCTAGCATCCTCATAAAGCTGAAACTCACTCAGATAAGCTGAAACCCTTCTTTTTGGTAAAATATTCTTCTATTATAATTACTCACTCCAATGTTAATTTTTATCTTCTTCCAAGCCACTGCGTAACCCTCTTCTGTTATTCATTATTCATTTTTTAAATCTATATGACGTTGTTATATACTTTTATATATTATTATACAATACATATACGTTCTTATATATTATTATAAAACATATACGTTTAGCAAAAGTTTTAGTGCATGAAGCTGTTTCTTTTTTTAATTATTACACTATATCCATATTATTATACACAAAATCATAGGTGAATCGGATTGTCTTCTTCGTTAAAATTTGAGGTGCTCGAATAGAGTTGAACTTGCATTTACCCCACTAATATGGTATTGGGCCGTAAATTAAACATTTTGCTCCCAATGTCCTAATATTTATGTATGGTGTTTGCTTTGGTACAAGTTTAAGAAAGGAATTAAGATTTTGAAAATTTTAAGATCTAAACAATTGGTAAATATTTATGTGCTATAAATTATTTTATTAAAACTAAAATGAGAATTATAAAGTTAAATTATTTCAAAATATGAATATTATTAATTTTTTCTAGATAAATTAAAAATAACATATGACATATAAATTGAGACAAAGGAGTTACAAATATTAATTTTGAACTCATGATTCTAGATCTGTCTCTAACACCACAATTAGGGAATTGGACATGAT
This sequence comes from Datura stramonium, assembly GCA_018107945.1. Taxonomy (NCBI): domain Eukaryota; kingdom Viridiplantae; phylum Streptophyta; class Magnoliopsida; order Solanales; family Solanaceae; genus Datura; species Datura stramonium. The sequence continues at coordinate 29,687 of JACEIK010010121.1, forward strand.
ATGGTATTAAAAAATTCAGTTTGATAATTTCGGGTTTCGATTTTTAAGAACACAATACAATGATCATACTAAATTAATTTGGTATGATCAATATTTAAAGTTTGATTTCGATATTTTGCGGTAAGGTGTCGGTAACCATAGTTTAGTCGAGAATTATGACCTCGATTTTTCAAAGATATCTCAATTATATCTTATTAACACCTTGCACACATGCAGAAATATTCAAAAAAAGTACAAGCAACTCCTTGGTAAACAATCACCCGAAAGGACATCTCAATCTTTTAAAATAGTCAACGTTCCAACGTCTGAATAATTAATTTTGTACTAATACGTTTTATATATTGCTAGTATAATAATAATATATATGAATTTTATCTTAACTATATATTTCGATATAATATCAGTATTTTGATTTTTTTTTAAATAAATATCAAATGTCGTACCCGAATACCAAGTTTTTAAAAAATGAATACCAAATTCATATCACCCGAAGCTGCAATATCAAAAATTTCGATTTCGATATGGTAATCTACATCTACCATACCACGTTCACCTCTAACCACAACTCTAGGTGATAGGTTTACTTATAGATTGATTCGGTTCGATTTTAAATGTTAATCAATTCGATTTATCGATTTATAAGTTTTATAAATATCTTGAATCCTTAAAAGAATTATTAAGATATCGATTAATTATTAGTTGTTAATGGTTCAATCATCAGTTTAATCATTATAGACAAATATTAATATCCAGATTCGGATGTTTAAAGACATCAAACATAAAAAGTAACTTCACCATCTTCAGACAGTCATATATAGTGCTTACCAATAAAAGTAAAGTTCCTAATAAGAAAGACAGTGAGATAGTTCTTAATAAATTTTGGCCTCACATTCCCAAAGATTGAGTTCTAATTTCTAAATGTAAAAAGTGATTCAGTATCTCCTCTAGAGTCTATCATGCATGCACACAACTTCAATTCTAAGAAGAAGAAAAAAAAACAAGTACTCAATAGAAAAAAGCAGTGCAGTAGGAAGTAGCAATATTCAAGCAGGGCAAGTCCAAAACAGGAGATATGTTATTGAGTTATCGGTTAATTCGGTAATAATGAATTCTAAATCATGAAAGAATCAGTAATCCTTCAATTAATATGATAATATATGGTATTTTGTTTATTTAAGTTATCAATTTTTACCCAAAATATGCATATTCTTACTAGGTGGTGTATAGATGTTATGCCTATTAGTAAACCTTGTTTGTTTAGTTTTTAAAATCTTTTTAGTATTTTAATTTTTGTATGTGGTGGCAGTGAAACTATCCAATCATACTCAGAGCAACTTCTCCGAGTTAGACAGACAGTAAGGAAGATGATTACGAGCTTAGGGATCGGAAAGTACATGGATGAGCATGTGAATTCGACCAACTATATTCTTCGATTGATGAAGTATAAAGCACCTTAAAGCAGTGAGGCTAAAATAGGACTAACTGCTCACACGGACAAACGAATTGTTACCATCTTTGTGCCAAAATCAGGTAAACGGTCTTGAAGTTTTAACCAAAGATGGGCGGTGGATCAATGTCGATCCTACACTGGAGCACTTTCACTGTCATGATTGGAGACTCGTACATGTAAGCTCCTTTTAACATTAACGTTCTCTTCTAGCTGTGTTTTTTTCATTTGAATTTAACATTAAATTCTCACATTATAATGGCAAATTCAAAAATTTTAAGGTATGAGTGATCAACTATGTTTAATTCAATTTACTTTTATAATATCAACTTATTTTAACCAATTATGGCTAACATGTCTTATGTTTTGGGTTACAAATCTCGTATTTTTATGGACAGTTATCTATAACTATTTTTTAGATGATTTGATACGTCAATTTTTTTATATTGTCAGTATATAGATGTGATGTTCAACGAACTTTTTTGTCCTTCAGTATTTGCGTGATTGTTTTTGTACGTAGGCATGGACAAATGGTCGGGTGCATGCACCATATCATAGAGTGATGATGAGAGGAAACGAAGTAAGATACTCTGTTGGTTTGTTTTCACAACCTAAAGTTGGATATAAGATAGAGGCACCACAGAGCTGGTAGACAGGAACATCCTTTACTCTTTAAGCCTTTTGATTATCTTGAATTCCCTTGATTTCTCCTATACCGAAGAAGGCCAAGATGTGAATCTGCTTTAAAGACCTATTGTGGTGTGTCAGTTTAATTTACTTTAATTATGTTACTAGGAGAATAAATATGTATGCCCCTTCACAATTATATGATTGTGGTTTGAGCAATATTATTGTTAGACCAACATAGAAAATCAGATTAAGAAAATCACTTAAGATGCATGTGATATATTCAGTGACTTCGGTGAAGCCTTAATTAGGAATATTAAAGTTTTTAGATTATATGCTATTGTCTACTCAATTAAATTAATTTGTTTTCCTCTCTTACAATTAGTATTTGTGTAAATTTTCACGGATATCATTCAATTTTATGTTTATTATTTAAAAGTCCTTTTTTTAATTTGTTACACAAAAATTATTTAATTTTTGTCTCATCTTTACAAAAGGTAACTTTGGCAAAATTTAATTAATATCCTACCTAAAATGAGCCCTTATGTTTGAATGTAGGTTCAAAATGGTCCCTTAAATATACTTTTGGCCGAGTTTTGAAACTTTAAACTTGTCGGATGTGAGCACATTTAGTCTCCCGTCAATCTTTTGAGTTAATTTTATAGAATTATGAAAATATATTCAATATGGACTCACATTTAGATGTTCTCTTTACACTTTTAACTTTTTAGTTTATTGCGGGATTTGAATTGTAACTTTTAGGTGTAATTTACGCTACTTTCAGAATAATTTTATAGACATCTCCCCAAGTTTCACTTAATAATGTTGATCTTCCATATGACATATGATACCACACTTACTTTGGCTATTTTTATCTTTGTAACAATTCCTTTAACGTATTTATCACTAATGCAAAATTATATACTTAAATTTATTTTTCATACTAATACTATTTTGTTTAATTAATTTTATAAACATGTTTTATTAGTTTTAGCTCTCTTGTTTATTCTATTCACTATTCTTGCTCAATAAAAGTAAGAAAGTAGGTGTTTCCTCTATTGTCTTTGGACACAAATTTAAAAGTATTGATTGTAGCATAAATCCTAGTAAAAATGAGGTTTAGTTAAAATCAATTTATTTATGAAATATTGAAATATTCAATTAAATGAAACTCTGTGTATACATTTTTAAAAAATAAAAAATTAAAAAAACTCAATTTTTTCTTTTTAATAATATTTTTAAGAAAAAATGATAATTCTAAAATAATCTTAATTAATCAATAAAAAAAAAAACATACAAAAATTATAAATTTAAAAAATTAAAACTATTTATTTTAAAAAAATTTATAAATTTTATTTACTAAAAAAATAATATAGTTTAGGTTGCATAATCAATGTGTTGATACAATGTGTTGATACTAACGTTTACAGAAACTATTACATAAATAATTTAAAAATTATATTTATTTAGTTAATAAATGTATAGATGTATGAACAAAATAAAATTATGTTTAAAAGAAAAGGAAAAATATCTAAAAATTAATTAAACAAAATAGTATATTGGTAAAAGGAAAGTAAGTGAAAATGTAAATATTTTACATTAATGATAAATAGATTTAAAGATTTTATTTATTTGTTTGTTTATTTTTACTTGTTTTTTCAATTTTCGTTAAATTTATTAAGCAGAGTTTGATAAATATATGAAATACAAAGGGCTCCTTTTTTAGTAAAATAGTGGACCAAAAATGCTCAAAAAGTATATTTAAGAGATCATTTTATACCTATCCTTAAACGTGAGGGATATTTTTCTGATTTTCTCTCACATTTTGGGTAAAACTTTAACTAAATTTTGGGAAAATTACTTTTGTGAAATATGAGGCAAAGTTAAATGATTTTTATGTAATAAAATAAAGAATAATAACTTTTGAGTAATGAACACAAAGTTGGATGACCCCCCGTCAAATATTCTCTTATCTTATGTTGGAACATTTTCGAGAAAATGGCAAAAATGATCCGTTATTATTGATAATATGTTTAAATATTCTCATAAATATCATTTAAACAATTAAATCATTTAGATTTGTCAAAAGTGATAAACACATTTAATCTTCCTTAGATATTTACCAAATTCATATTGTTAAACCACCTTGACTAAGTCAATAATAGCAAGCAAGGACCGAAATGGCAAAATTCAAGAATTCTTTTCCCCTCGCATTGAATGAATTGAACACAGTACATTATATATTTATATACAAGTTACAACTCAAATGGAATCTCAACAATAACTAACTATTACAACTATCAAAATTCTGTTTGGCAAAGTCTAACAAACTACAGGCGATACTTATATTTTTATGAAAATTTTCCCTTTTACAAATTAAAGTAATATATATATAACACAAAATTAACTTGCTAAAAATAATATAGCAAATAAAATATCAAAATTAACTTTTAACTCTATTTGTTGTTTTTATTTTTTTTAAAAAAATCTTTTAAATGAATAAATCTGTCCTTTATCACATCCTGTTAGTATATGATATACACCACGTGGATATCATAAAGGATTGAATTTTTTTTATTTTTTTGAAAAAATAAATCAGTCCTTTGTAAAAAAAAAAGTTATTTGTGGACAAAACCCCGAATTGTCCAAGAAGCTTAGCATAAGATATAAAATAAATTGACTTTTCTCACATTTCTTTTATTTTTAAATTGTAATAATTTGAATATTATCTTAAGATATAATACGTTGACCTGCTTGCTTGTTTATATATAATTTTATAATTGAAGTTTTTATTTAAGCCAATACAAGTCAATAAAACTATCATACTACAATTACAGGACTCAAGGGGTGTTCAAACCTTCCTCTCAATCAATATGTTTAACTCGTCAAACATATTTAGACGAGTTAAACAATGCATTTAACTTGCCTCTTTTTTGATAGGTTAATTTTAGTGCAAATATGCCTAAGGAGTAGGTCATGAGTAAACTCTCTCAGCTCAAAGTGTACCTTTGTTTCTTAAACATGAATAAAGTGCATAATTAAAAGTTAAAAAATAAATGTATTTATTTTAGATGATGACTTGGCATGCCAAAACTCATAATTATAAAGTAACAACTCCTCCTTTTCCATAAATTTCTTTTTGGAAACTTTGTCATACATTTGAAATTAGAGGACAAGAGGAGGGATAAAAAGTTATACATGCTGGTCAAGGTGAGAGAGAAGAGGGCTCATACCTGAAGAAAGTGAAGTGCATCAAGGATGAGGATGGCAAAGTACTAGTGAAGGTGTGAAGGAGAAATATTTTATTCATAAACTCATAAATCTCATAATGCTCTCTATAATCTCCACAATTTCTCAAAATATGAAAATAGCTGAAAACATTCTAATTTATAATAGTACGAAACCTACTTTATTCAAAACATGAAAATCTATTTTTGTATGAATTTGACTATAAATTCTAATTAAATATGAATTAAATAAATTTCAAATCCTAAACAAATTTGATTTACTTCAACTTTGAATTATTCTTTCAATATTCTATCGTAATTCAAAGTTGTATACTCCTACCTTTTGTTGTTGTTTTTGTTGTTTTGAGCATTTCTCTCTGACTTTTCTTTTGTATTGGAGCACGTCTCTCCAACTTTCAATTGTTGATGCACTCTCATTAATCGTCAGTTGTTGAAACAGTTCTCTTGAACCTTCAATTGTTTGAGGCATTTCTCTCCAATTTAATTTGTTGGGGCACTTCTCTCCAACTCCTATTATTTTATTTCTTGGTTATGTGGGAGCACTTCTATCTAATTTTCAATAATTTATGCACTTCTCGTCAAAATTCAGTTGTTGAATCACTTCTCTTCTACTTTCAACTTCTTTTCTTCATCTTCTTTCTTTTTTTCATTCCTTTTTTTTTTGTTTAAAAAATAACTTTCTCCTACTTTTAGAGAAGAGCTTCTTCCTCTTGTGTCATGTTTATTTGCACCTCTTTAAACTTATAATCTTTTTGCTTGTGATCGAATCTTTTTCAATTAAAACACTTGGATTTGTTACTTTATGCCAATAATCATTCTCTGCATAATTATTTTTCTTGCATAACGCGCAAGGTGAAAAATTCTCTTTTCTAGTTGATTCTCTTGGTATTTTTTCGCAACAAAAGCCCTTTATAATTGTTTGTTCATCTCTAATTACCCTCCTTTACTCGATAGTTTGCAAAGCATTAACCAAATCATTGGCTGAAATTTTTTAGAGATACTTAGACTCCTCAAGTGAGGAAATCTTGAATTCAAACTTTTCAGGCAAAGTTACAAGAACTTTCTTAATAATTCTATTATTTGGAAAGTTTTCACCAAACAGTTTAATTTTGTTGGCAATTAATGTGAGTTGCCAACACAATATTCCTTTTGTTTCTTTCATCCTTTGAGTCTTAAATTCTCTTTTAAGATTTAGAACTTGCATCAATATTAATTGATCATTGCGCAAATATTTATTTGTTTGAAAATTTCATATTTTCTTTGGAATTTCACACGCCTTGAGATTTGTGAAAATTTCTTCAGATACTGAAAAATATAGACTATTTATTTCATTGAACTTCTTAATCTTTTCCTCATTAATATGATTTTTGATTTGAGCCAAAGTTGAATTGACCGATAATGGTGATGCTTCACTCTCTTCTCTGACAACTTTCCTGTCATGACCCAGGTGGCCGTGATTGCCACCCCCAAACTAACCCCCTCTCCCTAATGGGCGAACCACCGTTTCCCAGCTAACCCATCCATTTACTCATTCATTTAATCAAAATAAAATATTATATGAGAATAGCGGAAGTCTACAGTAACGAATATAAAACCAACTCTATACAGAAGCGAACTATTATAACCCCCAAGAACTGAAAGTCATTGTACAAAGAACTCTATGAAATAATGTCTAAGAGTAGTGGAAAGAAATAAAATTAAAAAAAATCCAATATTCAATATCTGAAAACAAAAGACATCTATTAATGAGGATCTGCGACAGTCTGGATAGAAGTCAGCTCACCCGTAGATCGAAAGTCAAGCTATTGCGCTAGAGATGTGGTCAGGATGAACTTTATGGATCGCAATCTGCATTTAGAAAATAAGCATAGGAGTAGAATCAGTACAAATACTATGTACTGATAGGCATCATAGGCCGACCTTAGATAATAACAAGAATACAATAAGAATCAATAAACAAACCAAATACTCAAAATCAGACAGTAAGCACCAGCTCACAATTCCAATAACCAGTCACAACAAGCAGTTATATTCACTGTATCATGTATGACATTATCAATCAACAAGACATCACATGTATATAATCCTCAACAATCACTCCACATAATATCACAAGCTTACAACCCAAGGAAGTCACAAATAAGTAAGAAATTCATATGCACACTGAATACACAGGTAAAGGTCCTATCTCATCAGTTTCCCATCTCAATCTGTACACACAACTGTAACGCAATCTATACACATATACAAATGGGTCATATGCTTGCCCTTCCAGTCATGACCCCGAGGGGACTCTAGAAATCCATATACTGTACCCGCTCCACTCATTTGCTTGTCCGGATGCTTTCTTGGGATATGAATCACTCATATCCAAGTATTTATATATACTCAATCAGCACACACTCATCGTTCATCCGGTTGCTCCCCTCGGACATGATCCTCTCATCTCAGGGTAAGAACATATTACCCAAAATTTATCAACATATTTCTTCATGCTCTCAAACAGTCATCACATAGGATAAATTACAAATACACATTGATTATCATAATTGCACTTCTAATTCATGAATCATGCTCATAGTTTAATCAATTTAGAGCTCATTCAAGCAACATAGTTATACTATCATATTTTATATCACAATTATTGTACAAAGACCATTTAAATGTGCTCATCAAGTCATAATACATATACGTCATTATATAAAGTCTAACTCCTTATAAACCATAGCATACCTCAATTGAAGACTTCAAATATCAAGCTATTGTGCGAGAGCTTTGCCGTTCCTCAACATCTCAAATAATTTAAAGTCTAAAAATAAATAATAATAAAATAATATTTAATTATTCACCTTTTTCAACCATGGGCTTGGGAGTTCTAATCCTCCCAATTCTACTCGTTATATTCAAAGGTTAAATTATCATAAGTCAATCTTATGATGATCATTTCAACCTAGTTAATGGAGTTTTTACTCCTCTACACCCCTATAAAGCAATTTTTAAGGTTAAAGGTCGCAACTTCACCGAGTTCTCGGTCTCACACTATCACATAAACAAAGTTATACAATTACATTCACCCTAGAAAGTGTTAATGACACGTTTTTAGGCCTAGAAATCAACATCCAATGATTCTCATATCACTAGCCTTATCTTTCACAAGCCTAGGGTTCGTAGCTAGAAATTCACCATTAAAGATCACCTATTGATTCTAGGATGTTAGCGAATCGAAAGAGGGAATGAATAAGCTAGAATTCTTACATTGGGAAGATTCTACCTTTGAAAAATCGCCCTAAGCTCTTCAGTTTTTTTGTGCTTTAAGAAATGGGATGAAAATCCCCAAATTTTGTCTTAAACATGCATTCTGCCTCGCGTCGTCCTTTGAGGCGGTCACTTTTTTGCTGCAGTGGACCCGTTATAGAGATCATATCCTCACTATGGCAAACCCAACTAAAACCTATCTGATTGTTATAACGAATATTCGACCGCGGTAGTGGTCGCGCTGCGGCGAAAGTCCTACCCTTGCAGCGGTCCACTGCTTAAACAGTAGCTCGAAATTCTGCATAATTTTTTCATTTCAAAAACTAAATCGTTCATCTAGACTTTCCTGCATTTTTCGATAGTGTACCTAGCCGTAAAACAACGCTATGAATTCATTCGGAGTCCCAGAATTTTTTACAGAGGTCTAGATTACTAGGTCACCCTAACAAAACCACAACACATGAAATACAACCAACTACGGACTTATTCAGTTTTTACAATCATCCCATTTTGAGATTTTTTATTGACTCAACTTTTTCATGGGTGTTCTACAAGATGCTAAGACCTTAATTATCCTATAACGACTGACGGGTCGTTACATTCCCATAGACCCAAAGATTATAAATATGTTTTCATTTTCACAACCCATAATTGATAATAATCTCTTTTAAATATAGGAGAAAAAATCAAAGGAAACATATTTAATGTCATATAAAAAAGATAGTTCATGTCAATTGGTGATGGAGATTACTGGCTCTGATACCAATTTGAAGGAGGAATAATTATTTATAAACTCATAATCTCCGAATGCTCTCTGTAATCTTCATAATTTCTCATAATATGAAAATAACTAGAAACATCCCTATTTATAATAGTACGAAACCTACTTTAATTCAAAAAATGAAAATATATTTCTATTTGAATTTGACTACAAATTCTAACTAGACATGAATTAAATAAATCCAAATCCTAAAAAAATTTGATTTTGTTCAACTTTGAATTATTCTTTAACAAGGAGACACTCATTAGACATCGATGCTAGTCATACTTCCATAAACTCTTGAACGAAGAGGGAAGCAGAGGCATTGTGCTAAAAAATTTGGAGCACTCAAAGAGATATTATGAATGTGGATATTAGAGACATATTAAGATTGAGGAGATTAAGGGTGCTATTCGTAGGATGTGTAGGTTGAGAAGATTTAAAATGCTATAACTTTTATGAACTTGAATTAAAATTTATAATAAAATATAATGTTACTTAAATTATAGATAAAAGAAATGGATATTACAAAG
>JACEIK010010123.1:5168-17498 GCA_018107945.1 Datura stramonium
CCCGATTTTTACCAACATGTATCTTAGCTTCCCAAAATTCCATTTTACCTGCAAAACACACTAATCATGTTGGTTAGTATAAATTCACATTTAACTACAAGTCACATGAGAATGTACACATAACGATAGATAAACAAGTCAAAATGAAGCATTTGAGTATCATTTGGGCATGCAATTCTGCCCAAGATCAAGAGGTTGGGGAACCCAGGTTAATCTGAGTACGACATTGCACCCTTAGATAGATGGGCAGGCAGAACGTACAATTCAGACGCTCGAGGATATGTTACGGGCATGTGCGCTAGATTGTGGAGGCAATTGGGATGAACATTTACCCCTTATTGAGTTTTCCTACAATAACAGTTACCATTCAGCGATTCAGATGGCGCCTTATGAGGCTTTATATGAGCGAAAATGTAGGTCCCCAGTTGGTTGGTTCAAGGTTGGAGAGATAGCGTTAATTGGGCCGGATATAATTCACCAGTCAGAAGAGAAAGTAAAGCTTATCAGAGAACGTCTGCTGACAGCTCAGAGCCGCCAGAAATCTTACGCTTATATGCGGCGTAGAAACCTGGAGTTTAGTGTAGGTGACTAGGTATTTCTAAAAATCTCACCAATAAAGGGCGTAATGAGGTTTGGAAAAAAGGGTAAGCTCATCCCGAGGTTTATTGGGCCATATCGAATACTCCGAAGAATAGGCCAGGTGGCATACGATCTAGATTTGCCTTCAGAGTTGGAATCAGTTCATCTAGCCTTCCATGTGTCGATGCTACGAAAGTGCATAGGGGATCTATCCCCAATTATGCCAGTTGAGGATGTCCAAGTTATCGAGGAATTAACCTATGAAGAGATTCCAGTAGCTACATTAGATCAGCAGGTTCGCAGGTTGAGGACTAAGGATGTTGCTTCTGTTAAGGTACTGCGGAGAAACAAGAATCGAGAGGAAATGACTTGGGAAGCTGAGGAAGACATGAAATCCAGATATCCTCATTTGTTCCAGACTTAGTCAGGCTATGCAGTTAAGGTACATTTATGATTCAATTTGTTCTGCGATGTGTGTTACATGTACTGCTCAGCTAGATACAATGTTGTTGAGAAACAGTTGCTATAGTGTTATGTGAAATACCCGTATTGGACTTTTCTGTGTTTAAGGATTTTTGGATAGTCCATATTATAGGGGAAGCTCTGCCGAAATTTTCCAGAATAATCTAAAGTTAACATTCGAGGAAGAATGTTCCTAAGGTGGGGAGGAAGTTACACCCTGTAAGTTTCTAATGTTTAGATGGACTATTCATACATTGGTTAAAAGTTTTAGAGTATAATACGTATGAGAAAGGGGCCTGGGAAAAGGTCGAATGAGAACGGAGTCGGGGCCGCGGGGGAGGAGGCCGGGTCAGTTGCCCAAAGGGGCAACGTGGCACAGACCATGTCCTCCGCGATGGGCTCCATGGAACGCCCTCAAATTGGCGCGACAAGGTCTGTGCCACGGACCCCTGTCCATTGTATATATATGTTTAACCCTTTATTTTCATTTCATTTCCCATATTCATATTCGACCAACAGAGTTAAAGTACAAAGAAAGTAAATAAATTTCCTCCATTTATGCTACGAAACTCTTCCCAAATTCAAATTAACTTCGGGTATCGAAGTATAAGGCTGCAGGGAGCATTACTACGGAGTTAGTTTTGCGAAATTTGCCCAACAAATGGTAACCCTGCGGAGCTAAAGTTGTTGGAATTTCTCCAAACTAGTGTCAATATGATCACAGGCTTAAAGTAAGCATTTATGCCTTCTGCATTCTCGAGAAATTATGAGTTTTCGACCGTGTCCCGTCAAGTTGAATATAGTTAATATTTCTATGTAAGGTTATCATTTTCCATAGAATTTAGTACTGGAATTAGCTTCATTCCTATAATAATACGATTGAAGTTGAGAAGAGCAGTTGAATACAAGTTGAAGCTCGCCAGTTAATTAGTAATCGGCAAACGAGGTATGTTAAGGCAGTTTCTTTCGGCAAGTTAGTTTTCTTAGCATGATAACTCAGTTGAGTCCCAATAAGAGCACCAGAAGCATGCCTATTATGATTGGTTGTTGTTATTAGCTGAAACTCATATTCCATGTTTAGTTTGGGATGGATTATGCCTGTATATCCTTCATGACCGACCCCAAGGTTATTAGCTGTGTCGACGCCCCCCAGGGGCGAGATGACATCTCTCTACAGATCAGTATGCCATCTGCCAGGGACGAATATGGGGTCCCAGGTCCTCGTTTGTCGTGGTTGGTTTTATATACCCCTGTCGAGCTTGTGCCCGGGGTGCAGATATCAGGAGTCCACCGGACTCAAACACAGTTATAGTCAGGGGCCGAGTGGGCTCAGTTGCAGACCTAGGGGATTGGTAGGATGGCTATAGCTATTAGTTGACCCAGTGTGACTGTGGATAAGAGTATATAGATTGAGGTGTACTCACCAGGGCTTATGGGGGCCCCGGGTGGGTTATTCTATGCTAGTTATACCTTCCCTCTTATGGGGGCCAAGTAAGGTTCTTGTTTGCTTTAGTTATTAATAAAGTTAGATAGTAAGAAGTTCTATTACTCAGATATGATCTCTACCCCCTTTATTTCAGTTATCTTCAGTTCTATCTCCTTATTTTAGTCATTTACAATTATATCCTTACATATTCGGTACACATTATACTGACGCCCTTTTTGGGGTGCTGCATTACTTTCTACAGGTACAGATAGACGAGGTGCAGGTCCCTCGTAGCTTTCAACTAGCATCACCAGGGTAGTAGCTCTTTTCTTCCAGAGATTGTAGATAGAAGGTTTACTTCTTTTTGATTTTACAGTTCATGGGTAGGTCAAGGCCCTATCCCGACCGTCATATTACTCCTAGAGGCTTGCAGATTGTTTCTATTTCCCTGTTGTTAGCTGTTATTGGTCGTGTGGGGCCCATATGTGTTTTAGTTTACGTGTTATCCGTGTGGGCCTTTGTTTAGCTGGAAGATTAGCAGCCTTGTCGGCCATAGTTTATCTTAGTACTAGATTTACTTTAAGTCATAACTAGACATCATGGTGGCTTTGTTGGACCGCATAGGATTCCCTATTCTTGCTTGTTTTTGACTAGCTGGTTTTCTTTTACAGGTGGCTATAAGGCCTTATCGGCCAGAGGTTGTATTTACAGCCGAGATATAACCTATTGTTTTCTTGAATTTGGGATTAAGCCTGCACCAGAAGTGCTTAGGCTCAGTCAGCTCAGTCAGTTCAGATCCTAGTAGGGCACCAGGTGCCAGTCATGCCTCCCAAGGTGGGGCGTGACATTTGGGGCCCAAAGAAACCCTGCAGTGTCAAAGCCCTAGCAAAAGAACAACTAAAGGAACCCACCCTCCGAGCCTTCTTGTCAGCATTCCTTGCATATCCCTCCTGTCTCACCCCTTCCATGGACTTCACATACTCCACCACCTCTTGGAAGGTCTTACCTGAGGAGACCGTCTGAAGAGCTAATACCTGGAGACCCACATCCAGGATTTTAATAAACCGCCTAATATTCTCCTCCTCCGTAGGCAGTAAAGGTAGAGCATAACTGGACAGTGAATGAAATCTGGCCTCGTATGCTGCAATAGATGAGTTCCCCTGCTCGATGGTGGTGAACTCATCTAATCTCCTGTCCCTTAGAGTGCAGGCAACATACTTCTCCAAAAATGTGGAGCAGAACTAGGTCCAAGTTAATGGTGGTCACCCCGCTGGTCTGCACTCTACAAAAGCTCTCCACCAGAGCTTAGCATCCCCCATCAACTGAAAAGTAACAAACTCTACACCATACTTCTCTACCACCCCCATCTTGTGGAGCCTCTTATGACAGTCGATGATGAACTCATAGGCATCCTCCACCTCGGTGCCGTAGAAAGTGGTAGGCTTCATCTTGGTGAACCTTCAAAATAGTTCATGCTCCTCCCCCTTCATCACTGGTCCCACTACCGGTCTCGGGAACGTGATATCCTCCAACATGTCATCAATTTTAGGAACCACAGCAGCAGCATGTTATATACCCAATTGTTGCCCCGCAGGAGTTGCCGACGCTTCCCCAGTACCCACCAGGCCACTCAGGAGATTAAGGACCTGAGTCAAAACCTAAGAGGATGCTAGAGCGGCAGGAGCTTCTCCTTAAGTTAGAACTTCAACCTCCACAGCCACTCGCTCTTGTACTACTAATGGTACAGGAGATGTAGACCTCTCCCTGAGTGGTTCAGGAGCATGAGCCCCTCCTCTAGCAGTAGCAGACCTTCATCCACAACCTCTTCCCCTTCCTCTAGCAGTAGCAGACCTTCATCCATGACCTCTGCCCCTTCCTCTACCACGAACTGCGGCTGCCGCTACTGGTTCGGGTGTTGCATTTTTGTTACCATTTGCGCGTGTTCTCACCATCTAATAAGGAAAGAAATAAAAGTTGTTAGATACCAATTTGGATCACCAAATACCAATTGGAATCAAGTAATATCACAAAGGGACTGAAAAAGAGAGTTTTCCTAAAGTCCTGCAGCCTCTCGAAGATAAGTTACGAACGTCTCCGCACCGATCCATGAGACTCTACTAGACCCATCTTAGTGCAATGAGATCAATGAACCTAGGGCTCTGATACCAACTTTTTCACGACCCAAATGACCGTGATTGGCACCCACACTAACCCCCCTTGTGGGCGAACCAACGATTCCCAATTTGTTAACCTGCCCTTGAACATGTATAAAAAAATAAACTCATAATAGAACAAGCAAATCGTCAACACAATTAAATTTCCCTTAAGAAAAACAAACGATAAATAATCCCAAGACTTGATTGTCATTGCACCAGATTTCTACGTACAATACTAAGATTAATAAGTCTAGGAAGGAAAAGAAATCAAAAGAAAACTACAATATCTAGAAAGGAAAGACATCTTCAGTGGAGGAGTGGTACTGCCTTCTCGGTCTGCTCACCTTTCAAATAATTGTTGATGCTCTATAGGTGAGGAATGAGCAAACTCCCCGGTTTGAACTCTGCACTCATAAAAGAAGTGCAGAGGTAGGATTAGTACGTAACACGGTACTGGTAGGCATCATCGACCGACCTTACATAATAAAATTTAGTATTGCAACAACAATATAAAATGAGTCTTAAACATAATACATAAGCACAATATCCATATCAAGTACACTAACTCTACATAGGTGACAACCGGCCTGCTCACTAGATTGGGCCTTTCGTTGCATCGGTCTCGTCGCGGAGGAAGTAATTCCACTGCAACGGTACTGCTTGAGCCACCTCAAATTACTTGTACAGGATTCACATGCTCAACTCTACCACTTAACATATACTGGTTCAGAATTTTTAATAAGCTACAAAAACATCATAAAATAAAATCAAGAGTGACATGTCAGGCACACGCCTCTACCATGTCCCCATAACACTCAAAAAACAATATCAGTGTACACACATGCCAAAGGGTCTTAGTTTTGACCTTTCAGTCATGACAGGCAGGGGACTCTAGCTCTATGTATTGTATAGGCATGGTACTCTCTCCCACTCATATGCTCATCCGGATGCTCCCCTCGGACACGAGCCACTCAACAATGATGCTCGCCCGGGTATTCTCCTCGGGTACAAGCCTCTCATCTCAGGATATATCTACTATCCCACTCATTTTAATTTTCATCCACTGAATATAACAGGATGCAATATATAATCACTTAAGGATTTACCATCTACTCCCTCACTTGCATGATTACAGACCATCAATCATCATGAAAACAACGTAAACATAATTCACTTCACAAATCCATATAGTTTCACAACAGTTCAAAATCACTTCATAATAACATGATTTTCATAATTTACTCAATAAGGCAATTCCATAACAAATAACGTCCAAATACCAATAACATATAATCATCACACACACATATATGTCATTATATAGGGTCTAACCCTCTAACCATAACCTACCTAGATATTCGGATATGGAAATTCAGCTATTCTACAGGAGCCTTTCCCTTTCTCAAAGCTTCGAAATAGCTCAAAATCTACACAAAATTAGAGTAATCCATTACTTACTCTTAAAATAAGGGTCTAAAAAGATCAAACCCTCCCTTTTAGGGAACTTTAACAGTAAAACCCTCAAATTCAACCTAGTTCTAGGTCTTCATTCTAGTCTAACCCATATTTGTTAGCAAGTAAGCCTTGGGGAACGGTTATTACTCACAAAAATTCTAATCTATTCAACCCATTGACTCCCCATGATCTAGCCCTAGTCCACCAACTTAGGGTTTTCTCCATTCCAAAAACCCACCATTAAAGGGTCTACAAGCATTACAAGGTCAATAATACCTAAAATTCAAGATAGGGAATCAAAATCTTACCTTGGAAGAAGAATTCTCTGTCCTGGAGGGAATTATCGCTCTCTAACCTTCTTGATCGTGTTTTGAAAATAATAGGGTGGAAACCCTAGAAATTCCACTTAAACTTACTTTTTAATTCACGTCGTCGCTGCAGCAGTCATATGTCCATTTCTGCAGATCCACTATAGCAGTCAGGAAACCGCTATGGAAGATCTGGTGGTTAATTCCCCAATACGTTATGGTAGGACCCCAATCATCACCACGGTCACACTGCAGCGGACATCCTACTGCTGCAGCGGTTCCCCGAATTAGTAACTACCCAATTTTGACCAGTTTTATACTTAGATTATTTCACATCTTTTCTATCCCTCCCTTAGCCTATTTCCAGTATTCCGAGTCCATTCTTTTTTCGTAACAACAATTGGGTCATTACACATCACTTCTCACTCATCTTTTCACTAAGCTAAAGCAATTGTCTTGTGGAAACCCCATTGCTGGTCAACACCAAGATTCTATCTCTCATTGCTCTTTTTTCTCAATCTCATTCAGTATATGTGTTATACTTTTATTTTGTTTATTGTTTGAGGATGTGAATACATTTGAGCATGCTAAGTTAGAAGTTTCCCCAAAAAATGTGCCCTATTTCTTATTGTTATGGTTGTTCTTTAATTACATATTTCTCTTATTATGGGTTCATTGGTGATTAAGTAGTAAAAATTTCATGTTGAGAGTGTGAGTGTACCTTGAGCCAAAATGGGAATGAGGTTTGTGTTGGAGATATTAGTTGGGGGTGAAGTCTGAGTAGCCCTATGTGTGCAAAACAAGCAAGACTTTCCTGATGATAGATCAGGTGATGTCGTTCTTAAGGCCAAATCATCTTGATTGAAATTATTTTGAGTTAAGTGGTTGAATTAGGTCATTTGAACATGAAATATGTGTGGGTCAAATGTGCTGAACTTTCTGATTTGGGGTAAAATATTTCAAGAAGCGTGTCCCTTGTGACTCATCGGCCAAGACTGGCGAAATGTTGGTTGAAATGCAGGTGAAGGTTTGGGGCTCTAAGCCACTACCCAGCACCTGCGAGTCACCAGCGCTTCGTGAATCATGACCAGAGAAGCATTGGTGTAGCACCACTTACTTCTAATTTTTTTACAAGAATCGATGACTCTTCAGCGCTTTATAGGTTGCCACCTACATTTCATCGATGTTCTATCGATACTGTCAGTTTTAATCTTTCCGTTTGTTTATCCCTCAATCAATTAGATATAGTAGTGTTAATCCTTCTTTTCCATTGTTCGGTGGCAGTAACATGTCTCTGCAGATTATGTCTTCATCCAGGCAACTAAGCAAAAAGGAAGGCCTCGACCACATCTAAAAACAATGGCAAGAGGAAAGCAAAGGCGACCCCAGCCCCCACCAACACCGGAGAAGCCATTATCTTTCGCGTGCACAATATGGAGGGGCATTGTGCTATTTGCAATGGGCGCTCTATCATAGTAGAGAAACGCTTCGACTTGGTTGGGCTGCGGGGTGACTTCCCCTACATCACAGTGCAATTCACTGACCGCCAATGGAATCTATTTGCCAATCCTCTTCTAGATTTCTACACTAGCCCTAGTTCTATGAATAATACCAGGCAAGGCAGGAGAGCATGAATCATAGAGGCAAGGTTTATGAATTTATCTGCCTTCCCTCAGTTATGGTGAGGGGTGTGGAAGTTGACATCACACTGGCGGCCATCAATTCTTTATTTTGGGAGGATGAGATTGACCTCAAAATTGAGTATGCAGCCAGAATCGCCAACAAAGATGATCAGTTCAATTAGATTGCTCCCACTATTGCCGCCAATACACCTTTCTAGGCTTCTATGGGTGGTGAGATCTCTAGGCATGAGTTGAAGTTTGAATCCAAGTTACGGCTTGATTTCATTTGCGGTCGCATCATACCCTCGAAGAATGAGTAATGGGTAAATTTGGAGGCATCCATCCTCATCACTTGCATCATGAAAGGGGTCCCCAAAAACATTGGGGAAATAGTGGTTATTCAAATATAACGAAAGGTGAGGCAAGGTGGAACCTCAATGCCATATGATGTACTCATATCCCAGCTTTGCCTTTTAGCAAGAGTACCACTTTTTTCAGTTGAGACCCCCAGTGCCACTACTGGTGTGATCACTGTTGATAGGAAGAGGGACGCGAATGCTCCCAAGAGAAAGCGGAAGCTGATGCAAGCCTTCGAGGTCCCCGAGGAGTCCATCTCCCATGGTTTTGAGCAGGCTCCCATGGCCCCCGATCTTAACATACCACATCCTGAGGCATCGGGCCAGGCTTTCGTAGAAATACCTATTAGGGGAGACTCACCTCCTCCCACCTTCTCTCGCCCAAGTGGCCTTCAGAAGTAAGAGGAGATGACATACTCCCACGAGAGCCAATTTCAAAAATTAGCTAAAAGTCTTCCAATCTAATTGTCAAAATAGTGAAGAAGGAGATGAAGTCCCTATTCGATATTTTGGGCAAGCTTTATGCTCATGTGGATGTTGTGGAGGGCACTGTCACATCTCTTCAGGCTGAAGTAAGGGAATTGGGGAGTCGGGCACCTATGGCGGATCCCGACATAAGTGCACTTGACGTAGTCATGGCTGCCCCTTCTATAGATCAAGGCCCCATAGATGACCTGTTTGTGGGCTTAGGTGATGACGAGGAAGGCTTGGGAGATGTCGGCCACGATGAGGTTGATGCCTTGTGTGGTGAGGTTGATTGAATATTTCTCATGCACTATGGTTGTCTAGAACTTTCCCTTAGTGTGACTCAAGGAGAAATTCTAGATGTAGTTGCACTTAGAACATGATTTTTGGCTTTCTATTGCTAGTCACTTCACCTAAACTGACCTCCTAAAACATCTTCCTTTGCTAGCCAATGTTGAGCCTCTGTACTTTTTCTTCTTGGAAGCCCAATGACCCTTTTTAATCCTCTTCTTTGGCACCTATTCTCCCTTATTACTAGTGATGAAAGAATTAAAAATGAGGCTTCAAGCCCAAGAAATAGGGAGAGATAAGGAAATGAGTGGAAATGAAGCAAAAGCCTAAGTTTGGGGGTTTACAAAAAAGGGAAAATGTGAGAGCTTCAATGTGAGGTAGCACCAAATTGTGATGAAATAAATAAAATGGAGTTGAAAAACCTCAAATCATTAAAAGAGAAAGAATAGTTGAAAGGTGCTATATCTTGCTTAGATGAGGCTAAATGTGGAATCCAAAGGTGTTATAAGGGTGGCTCTTACTAAACAAAAGATTAAGATGATGAGAAAGAAAAGATAAGGTGGCGTGATCTCAATAGTATAATGGGATGTTAAACATGTTCACAAAAAGGCATTAGGAAGGTTTTAACAACTAGAACTCATTGTTTATCCTACCTAAACCCCTAGCCTTCATTATGACCCCCAAGTCCTAATTGATTTTTAATGTAACAACTCTACATTAGTGGCGAGTTACACAAAGGGCAAGCCTATCGGTCAAGTCGTATGCATGGAGAATTTCTTTGTGAGAGTAAGCGTTCTTGTCTTATTCTCTAATTCCTTGTGTGTGCATTGCTTGATAATAAAAAAGGATTCTTTTTTTCTGAGTGGCATCACCCCCTTGGAGAACATGCTTGTATTGGTGTAAAGATGTGATAGGGACATGAGTGTTGTGAGCTTCAAGGCAAGCTTTAAATGTGCAGTTGCAATGAGTTGAGATATTGTGTGTTCTTATTTTGATAAACCATTCCCTTTTTTTGAAGAAATGAAAACATTTGTGAATCATGCCTATTTATTTTGTTTACCTCTTGAAACTTTTGCATATTTTGTGGAGTCTCTTTTCTTTTTCTTGAGTCGGCGAACATTTTTGGGTTGTCTTATATTCAGTGGTCCTTGGTCCATATACTCATATGTTATAACATGTTGTTCCATTTTCATAGCTGTAAATAATTGGATTACTTGAGGACAAGCAATGGCTCAAGTTTGGGGTTCGATGAGTCGGTAATTTACTAACTCATTAGGCTCTTAGACATTTGTTTTTGTTTGGTTTTCAAGTCATTTAGGTGGATTTTATGTCATTTCTCCTTGATCGTTGCAAGTACTTAACTGGAGTAGAGAAAGCATGAAATTGAGCAAAAAACATGAAAATTAAGATGAGGACCGGAGGACGCTGGCGAAACGCCGGTTGACCGCAGATGCCCGTTGTGTTGAAGAGGAAAGTCTACCAGCAGACCACAGATCAGCACCGGTGAATCACCAGTGACAGCACCAGATTGCTCTAGAACCCACTGGCCACCAGATGCGATAGAACAGCAGACCGCAGATCAATACCAGCGAACCGCTGGTGACTCGCAAGTGTTGTCCGTCAGAAAAGGGCAAAAGCATCCAGCTCAAAAAAAAAGGAGCATTTTGTATCCTACTTTTGTATATTATTAGGGGGAAACTGAAAATTCTATTCCATTAGAAAGTAGAGAGTGTTAGAGAGAAGTTTTTGAATTGAATTTTACAGGGAGAAGTTTTCATCTTCTTCTTTGAAAAGGTAGAAAAACTCCATTGGAGACTAGAATGTTGTGCTTAAATTTTCTTACTCATTTTGTTGAATGGATATTGAATTATTACTTACTGCAATATCTTGTTCTACTTACATGAGTAGTTTAATTCCTTGCTAGGGGTGTGTGAATGATTGGAGTTGATTTGGATTAGGTATTGTTTAATTGATATTAGATTTACTCAATTGGTATAATTATAGTGTTTCATCTGAGTTTTCATCTAAATACTCATAGTTGAAAATGTGGGTTGTATTCACTTAATCTACTTTTGCTTGAAAAAGGGATTTGGAGTATGGGTGATGAAACGCTAGTGGGTAATTGTGTTGATCATGTGGGGTTGGGCTAGAGATAGCCAAAACCCATTGTCATGCATCCATTGAGAAACAAAGCTAGAAATAGTTGATTCTTATCCAAGTTGTTGTGAAAAGGACTTTAGGGTTTGAGAAAACCCGAGATAGAAGGCACCTAATTGGTTGAAAAACGTATGGTTCCACCTCATCCAAAACTAATTATACTATTGAGTAATGCAAGGAGTTGTTATTAATATGTTACACCCCGAAAAATATTGATGATTAGTAGGAAAACGCATGTGTTGTATCGAGTAAAGAGAGCTTGACGCGTGTGGAAAAAAGCCTCGGAAGAAAGGTCGGGCGAGGCCGGACCGCGAGGAACCAGCGCGACGCGCCAGCCTACCTGCGCATTGGGCAACGCGGAGCGCCAGGCAAGGGCAGCGTATTGAGGGGTGCGAGGCGGCAGGGTACTGGGCGCGGCGCAGCAGGGTGCTAGGCGTGATGGGCCGCGCGGGCGCCACCACTGCCACTGCCCATATATAAGTCCTATGCTTATTTCATTTCATTCTTAACATAAGACCCACGACCAAAGTAGAGAAGGCACGAAAGTTTCATGAAGTTTCCAACAAATTACACTACCAAAAGTCGTCCAAATGCAAATTAATTTCAGGTAACAAGTCCTAAGCCTACGGGAAGCATTTCTACGGAGTTATTTCTTGAAAATTCGCTCAGCGTATCCAAACCGCTATCACGCCCCAAAACTGGGGTAGGGCGCAACTGGCACTCGATTCATGATCAATCAAGAAGCCGAGTATATAGCATCTATAAATGTAACACTAAAGCTGACTAAGCCACCTGTCACAACCAACCAAGATAAATACTGGGCCAATAATGCCTTGACAATTATAAATATGCAACCTGGAAAGCTGACAAGGCTACAATTAAGCTAAGCAAAGAAATGAAAAACCAATACGACTAAACAACCCATACTACTATACAACCTAGTCCACATCAATCTCTACAGAGTAAACAAACTGAAATGCACGGGACAGGGCCCCGGCCTACCCATGCTGTACACAAAACTGAAAATAGTCCAAACTAGGACATGGCTCCTGG
>JACEIK010010125.1:0-19570 GCA_018107945.1 Datura stramonium
ACTGGAAGGGAATAAATGGGATATTTAGCCATCATGTCTGCTTCTGCTTCCCATGTGGCCCACTCTACTAGCTGGTTCCTCCACAAGACTTTACCAAAGTGACTTCCTTGTTTCTCAGCTTATGAACATGACAGTCTAGGATCTGAACTGGACTTCTTCGTAAGAGAGACTATCTTTTACTCCCACACTTTCTAGTGGCATAACTGAGGTCAAATCACTGATGCACTTCTTCAACAGTGACACATGAAAGACTTGGTGCACAGATGCTAATTCTGAAGGTAATTCTAACTCATAAGCGACATTGCCAATTCTCCTCAGAATCCAATAGGGTCCTACACACCTTGAACTGAGTTTCCCTTTCTTTCCAAATCTCATCACCCCTTTTATGGGTGAAATTTTCAGATAAACCCAATCATCTACAGAAAATTCTAACTTTCTCCTCCTCACATCAGCATATGATTTCTGTCGGCTTTGAGCTATTTTGAGCATTTCTCTAATAAATTGCACCTTTTGCATAGCTTCATAAACTGATTCTAGTCCTATCAAGGTATCTTCGCCAACTTCAAACCACCCTATAGGAGACCTACACCTTATACCACATAAGGCCTCAAACGGGCCATCTGAATATTGGAGTGGTAGCTGTTGTTGTATGCAAACTCGATGAGAGGTAGGTGATCATCCCAACTGCCCTTGAAGTCGATCACACAAGCTCTTAGCATATCTTCTAAGGTCTGAATAGTCTGCTCCACTTGTCTATCCATTTGAGGGTGAAAAGTTGTGCTGAGTTGATCTGAGTATCGAGTCCTTTCTTAAATGACTTCCAAAAATGCAAGGTGAATTGGGTACCTCTATCTGAAATGATGGACAAGGGAATCCCATGCAGTCTGAATAACTCCCGAATGTACAGCCTAGCACAATCCTCAGCTGAGTCTGTAGTTTTAACTGGGAGGAAATGTGCTGACTTGGTCATCCGATCTACTATTACCCAAATTGAATCATGCTGCCAACGAGTATGAGGTAGAACTATAATGAAGTCCATATTCACTTCTTCCCACTTCCACATGGATATGCTGATATCCTGAGTCATACCCCCAGGTCTCTGATGCTCAACTTTAACCTACTAGCAGTTCGGAGACTCAGTTTGAAACTATCTACCTAATGAGTTGCTGGGACAAGCCCCCAGCTAAATCTAAGTATAACTGAAAGAAATATAACTGAAGAGAAATAATTATCGTCCTCGAAAGATAAGGACTCACCACTGGTGCAGCTGAAAACTCCTGGACGAGATCTACTAACAGTGCTGAAACTGAGACCCTGCAGCTGTATCATAAAATGATACAACATAGTAGGTATGCGTCAGTACTTTGAATGTACTGAGTAAGTAGGAGAAACATAACACGGAGAATAAATAACTGAACTATAATAACATTCAATGACCAACATAAATGCTGAAACTAAATAAACTGAAATATATTGAGATGGTCAAAGTGACCCTGTTTGATGGTAAAAGACATACCCTAACTATGACATACTTATTTGAAATACTACACTAAATTGAGTAAAATGAAATTATTATGATCTGAGCTAAACTGAAACTGTACTGACTAGTGGGAGAGCCTATAACCGACATATAACCACGTGAGATAGATGTGGAGTCCGATGTATAACCCCATCAGTAGGACCCAATATACCTTGCCAGGGTATAAAGGCAATAACTGGGTGATCACAAGTCTAGGGCCATGAGGCCAATAAAAATAACTTACGGTGGCGATGTAGTTCTAGGATACTGGGTGCGCTGGAACCCCGATCCCCTTGGTGATAAGTCCTACCTGCACTAGATAGTCCTAGACTGACTACTAAGCTGATAGCTCGAAACTGGGGCCCAAGAAAAAGTCAGGAATACCTATCTGGAAGTACCCTGAGAGTTTTATCAAACTGGATTCTGTAACTGATGTTCCAATACTTGTCAGAGTTGCTTATCTAGAAGCGTCGTAAACGTCTAAAGAACAAACTGTAATCTGAAGCTAGGGTCCTAAGGCTGGTCGGAGCTGCTTATGTAGAAGTGTCATGACCGCCTAAAGAACCACTAAAATCTGATAATTGAGAGGCACCACTGACACCTCAAGAATTAACTGTAGTCAAACTAATCAGCTGACATTTCTGAAAAACACTGAGTGTAATAACCTGACTGAGACTGGACATGTATATACCTGACTAAAATTTTCACATACACTAACAATATGGGGATCTCAAATCTGATAGAATCAAGCTACAGGGAAACTAGTCTAATATACAAGATTCTAAATTCTACTGAACTAAGAACTAGGGATAAATCATTCCACTAGATACAACTTTCACAAATTTCTAGATATAGGGAATAATAAAGAAATTAAAAATCATGAGAAATATTCCACTTGAAATCTTAAAGAATTTAGTTTGACAATTTTCTACATTTCGAATCCACAGGGCTGAACTCATAGAGAAAATAGAGAAGATTTTGGGGACATAATGGAAGAACTATTCCCTTGTTGAATTCTCACATACCTGGATGAGAAATTCTTGAAGAAGAAAGTTTGAATTTCTGCAACTGATGAGGAACCCTAGTTCTTGAGCGGAAAAGTCTGAGTTTCTACGATCGATATTTTGAGAATTTATGTGGGGAATAAGGGGGAAAACCATTTAATCCCTTTAATATCTCTGAAATCATACTTAAAATGATTTAGTTTAGGGACTAAATAGGTGGGAAATTACAAAAATATCCCTGGAGTAAAATCTGGAAAATTGACCGATAAGGAACCAACGGGTCACTCAACGAGTCGTTGGTTGAGATCATGACTCGTTCGGACCACTCTTTGGTCCTATTTCCTGGGTGATGGTATCACTACTCGTTGGTTGAACCAATGGGTCGTTGGTTCCCCCGTGGTCACTGGACGAGGAAAGCTAGAAGACTTGACAATGGGTGACACAAAGACTCGTTGGTGGATTCAATGGGTCATTGTGTCCAGTCTTTACCTTCACTAGAACAAGTCTAAAAGATTCTTGAGATTGACCCCACGGGTGGTCACAACGACTTATTGTGGGTCACAATGGGTTGTTATTTCCACTCGTCATTACTAAAGGGGTTTGTTGGGGTTCTCACCCAATGACTCACACCATGAGTTGTTGTTTCTGAAAATGACTCGTTAGCTGAGTTGTGGGGTCTTGGAAGAGGGACTTATGAACTGGGGTCCAACAATTGATAGGATGACTCATTGTTTCTCACAACGGGTCATTCCTTATCTCGTAGGTTCCCGAGAGACCAACACTGCTGACCACGAATGACACAACGAGTCATTGGAGCTGACCATGACTCGTGTCTCAGTCGTTCTGAGGAAATTTTCCTGGTTTTCTTCCAGATTTTTCTTGCAAGGTCTGAGTTAGGTCTAGGAAAGTTTCGGGGTGTTATAGATACAACATGGAAAAGTCATAACTATGCTTCTAGATAGCTTAAGGTTCATGATAATAATTATTAGACTCATAATCTTGAGGTGGAAGCAGTAGTATTTTTCTTGAAGATTTGGAGGCACTACCTTTATGGGGTTTATGTGGATGTTTTTACTGACCACAAGAGCCTACAGTATGTGTTCAGTCAGAAGGACTCAAATTTGTATCTGAGGAGGAGGTTAGAGTTATTAAGAGACTACAATATGAGCGTCTTGTACCACCTGGGTAAAACCAACATGGTGGCTGATGCCCTCAACAGATTGTCTATGGAGAGTATTGCTCATGTTGAGGATGGTAAAAAGGAACTGGCAAAGGATATTCACAGATTTTCTCAGTTAGGGGTCCAGTTGGTTGATTTAGAAAAAGATGGAGTCATAGTCCAGAATGGGTCAACATCCTCTCCGGTGGTAGAGGTTTAGTCAAAACAGGATGAAGACCCAATTCTACTCAAGTTGAAGGAAGTAGTCCTGAAGAAAGAGGTGGAAGCATTCTCTAAAGGGGTAGATGGTATGCTCCATTACCAGGGAAGGTTGTGTGTTCCCAATGTAGATAATTTGAGTCAATAGATACTCATTGAAGCTCACAGCACCAGTTACTCTATCCACCCAGGTGCCACCAAGAATATGGCATGAAGAAGGAGATTGCAGAATTTGCGGTTAAGTGTCCAAACTGCCAACAGGACAAAGTTGAACATCAGAAACCTGGGGGTATGACTCAGGATATTAGCTTTCCTACTTGGAAGTGTGAAGAAGTGAACATGAATTTCATTACAGGTCTACCTTGTATGCACTGACAACATAACTCAACTTGGGTGGTTGTAGACCAGATGACTAAGTTAGCATATCTTCGTCCAGTTAAAACCACAGATTCAACAGAGGATTATGCTTGAATATACATCTAGGAGTTAGTTAGACTACATGGAATTCCATTGTCTATCATATCAGATAGGGGTACTCAATTCACTTTGCACTTCTATAAGTCATTTCAAAAGGAACATGGTACCCAGGGCAAGCTCAACACAGCTTTCCACCCATAGACATATGGCCAGGCTGAGTGAACTATTCCAACACTAGAGGATATGTTGAGGGCTTGCGTGATTGATTTCAAGTACTGTTGGGATGATCACCTACCTCTCATCGAGTTTACATACAACAGTAGATACCACTCCATGTAATATCCCAGAAGTCCCTAAGATTAGACCCAAGGGTTGAACTAGAGAAAATAGGAAAAATCTACATTTTGCTCCAGAATGACTCGTGGTACGAGTCGTAAGACCAAGTAACGGGTCGTAGGAGAAGTCTTGAAGAATACCTAGAGTCTAAGTGTCCAAACCATGAGGCACACCATGATTCATGGTATGTGGGTACGACTCGTGGCTAGGTCGTGGGGAGGATATGGGGACGACTAACTTTGGAAGATAAAAGTCGTGGTACGACTCATTGTGAGAGATGAAGAGTCGTTAGAAGGGTCATAAGTTGGGGAAAATTCTGTGCAAGTAGGAGAAGTCACGAGTGCTATTATGACTCGTGGTAGGAAACCATGAGTCATGGGATGAAGTCGTGGAAAGTTTTAGAGGAAAAAGGTTAGCAGTTGAGACTCAAGGACCACGAGTGACCTCACGGCTCATAACGAGTCGTGAGATGGACCCATTGTGAGATTCTGGGAAGGTTACCAGGTGACCAGTAGTGACCACGAGTGGCGACCACAAGTTGTTACTTCATGGTATGACTCGTGGTGAGGCTCGTGGTAACTGGCAATTGTATTTTACCTACAAAGTTAGTAAGGGTAAATTCATAATTCCTAAGCCCTTAAGTCCTAAACTACGTCATTTTAAGCTCAGTTAGAAGGGTTTAAGGGGTGCTTAATCTATCCTTAGCCATTCTATTCCATTCATGCAAGTTTAGAGTGTTCCATTGGAGATCAAGCTTGAGAATTTCCCAATTCCTTCTCCAATACCTTTGGGCTTTCAAGGGATAGTGTAAGATCAAATTACCTAGGTATGTAGGATTGTGAATGGGAGTCCCTCTTCACTCTCATGCCCCAATTTCCCTCTATGTTTATGAATTCAAGTATTAAGGTAAATTTGATGATCTTATGGGGTTTTAACCCCAAATTCATGAAATTCTTTTTGATTTAATTATGGGTCAATCCCCTTTATGTTCTAAATGTTGTTTAAGATCTATGGGCATATTTTATATTTAAATTGATTATAATTTTTTTTCAAATCCAAGTCAATCTATGCCCAGTTATGTAAAGTTTCATGAAAAATCAAGTTATGATTCGATTATGGTTTTGAACTTTCTAAGCCTAAATTATGATTTATGATTTATGATATGATTTATTTTCAAGTACTCTTCATAGATTTATGAATGTCAAGCATATGAATTTTCACAAATATGCATGTTCTTGATGATTTATCAATTTATGAATTTTGGCCGACTCACAGGCCCTTATTCATGGTAAATCATGTATTTCAAGTATGACCAAGTATATTATGATTTATTCGGCCATGAACTTCATGAATGATTTCACAATTACTATATGAGCCTCATGTTCATGCTTTTGGGAGTAGTGTCTAGCACCGAGTAGACCCGGTGTTCAAGTAAATCTTGTGGTCTCAGAACTACTTGCCACGGTAGGTATATGTACGCATGGATTTTCCCCTTGTGATCTCACATCATGCATGTCCCTTGCCTGGCAAGCCTGGGATGGCTCTACCCACTTGAGCGAGATAGTTGGGGCATCATCTAAGCTCTATTATGATGGTATCGGTTAAGATGAGTCCTTCCATTGTTCCTCATGATTTATGCATTGTCATATATATATATNCTATTTTTTATAAGGTTTCTCTTATGATTATGATTGGATTATGAATGGTTTGAAAACCTTGAGACCTTATGTTTATATTAAGTCCTACTCTTATTAACTCTTATGTATTTTTAACTGTCCATTTTTACTTACCGTGCATACTTAGTACATTCCAAGCACTGGCCGCATATTCTATGTTGTAATTGTTTCATGATATAGGTCTCAGGGATCTGTCTCAGCCGCACCATTAGTCCTGTTTCCCCCTTAGTCCTGTTAACAGTGGTGGTGAGTCCTTATCCTCCGAGGAAATTCTGTTTGATCATTGCTATGTTAATTCCATTACATATTTTGTCGAGCTAGTTGGGGATGTTGTCCCATCAGCTCATCAGTTATGTTAGAGGATTTTCAGAAAATATGTAGAAAATTAACTTGTCAGTGTTCATTCTATTTTAGATTGATATGTATGCATACATACACTTAAGCATGTTTTATTTTATCAGTTTTCGCTTGTTGTATGCTCTTAGCCACTATGTTCAATCCATGGGTTGACTTGGAGCCTCTCGGGGTTCCTTATACCGTGTCTCTATCGGGGCCTATATTTGGGTCATGACAAACTTGGTATAGGGTCATGACAAACTTGGTATTAGATAATTAGGTTTTGAAGTGTCCTTGGGTGTTTGAAAGTCATGTTAAGTAGATTCTTTTCATGTGTGTGAAGCGCGCCACACTCATGATGAAGAGGCTACGAAATGTTTTAGGAAAATTTCCCTTCTTTCATGATCTATGTCGTGCGATGAAATGTCTCTCTATACTTCTAACTCGTGTTGTATGCATTTGCAGAATCATGCCTCCTCACCGAGTTAATGAAAGGAGAAACAAAAATGGAACTAGCTATGAGAATGACAACGGAGATGGGCACCAGCAGGCCCCACCAGCCCCCCAGGATTATGTGCCCGAGCAAGTTGCCCACGTTGAGTTCAGGGAAGCCATCTAGATGTTGGCATAAGCATTGACCGCCCAGGTCAACTAGCAGGTGGTAGTGCATGTTTCCCAGAATGGGAATGCGGTAGTGGCAAGAGTCAGGGACTTTCTTAGGATGAACCCTCCGAAGTTCCTCAGATCGAAGGTGGATGAAGATCCACATGAGTTTATTGATGAGATCTAGAAGATCACCCAAATTATGGGGTGACAGGGGAGGATGTGAAGACCTATCCTCTTATTAGTTGAAAGGGGTTGCACATATCTGGTTCAAATAGTGGAAGGATAGTAGACTAGTTGGAGCAGGCCCCATTGGTTGGGATGAGTTCCTCACTGCATTCCTGGATCAATTCTTTCCCTATGAGATGAGAGAGATCAAGGCAGCTGAGTTTGTGAATCTGAGGCGGAATAATATGATAGTCCAGGAGTATGCTTTAGAGTTCACCTACTTGTCTAAATTTTCACCAGAGATCGTGGTTGATCAGAGAGCTCGGGTGAGAAAGTTTGTGCATGGAGTAACGGACTACCTAGTCAAGGATTGTAGAACCACTATGCTTCATTAGGACATCGACATTCCTCGATTGGTTTTGTATGTCCAGTAGATGGAGGCAGCACATTTGAGGGAGAGGGAGGCCAAGAGGGCCAGGACAGATAGTTTTGGGTTCTCCTAGTAGAGGTCGAGAGGTGGACACCGTTAGCAGTCCCATGAGAGGTCATTAGCTCCAGCACCATCACTGTCCAGTGCTGCATCTAGATCGTGAGGTGATCATAGGAGCAAAGCATTAGGTTCCAGGGGACAGAGGAGCATGCAGGTAGAGCGTACCTTTCCGGCCTATAGGAAATATGGCAAGAATCACATAGGGGAGTGCTTGATTGGATCAAATATCTGATTTGGGTGTGGTAGATCCGGGCACATGTGCCAGGAGTGTTTGTTGTCCAGGCAGGGTGATGGTAGGGGTTGTACTCAGGCTACCAGTTTAGCAGCAGCACCAGTACACTCAGCTCAGTAGGGTGCGTCCACCAGTGTAGGTGGTGGTCAGCGCCAGAATAGGTTTTATGCCCTTACATCTCGTCAGGAGTAGGAGACTTCACCAAATGTGGTCACTGGTATGTTACGAGTATTCCACTTTGATGTATATGCATTATAGACCCAGGGGCTACTTTATCTTTTGTAACTCCCTATGTTGCTAGTAGTTTTGGAGTCAGTCCCAAAATCTTATTAGAACCTTCTCAGTCTCTATTTCAGTAGGTGATTCAGTTTTAGCTCAACGACTATACAGGAATTGCCCTATCACAGTCCTTTAGAAAGTCACCTCAATAGATTTAGTAGAGCTAGCCATGACTGATTTCAATGTTATCTTTGGCATGGATTAGCTAAATGTATGTTATGCCTCAGTGAATTGTAGAACCCGTGTGGTAGAGTTCTGATTTCCAGGTGAGCCAGTCCTAGAGTGGTAGGGTAGTTCAGCTATGCCTATAGGTCGCTTCATTTCCTACCTTAAGGCTAGAAAGATGATCTCTAAGGGTTTTGTGTACCATTTAGTTAGGATTAAGGATGCCACATCTGAAACTCCAACTATTCAGTCAGTTTCTGTAGTGTGCGAGTATCCAAAAGTTTTTCCAGATGATCTATCGGGAATTCCTCCCTAGTGGCAAATCAACTTAGGATCGACCTTCTGCCCGATAGACAGCCTATATCTATTCCTCCTTACAAAATGGCTCCAGAGAGCTAAAGAAGTTTAAGGATCTCTTAGACAAGGGTTTTATTAGACCTAGAAAATCCCCGTGGGGTGCACCAGTACTCTTTGTTCGGATGAAGAATGGTTCCCTCCAGATGTGCATTGACTATCGGTAATTGAACAAGGTCACCGTCAAGAATAGGTATACCCTCCCTAGGATTGATGACTTGTTTGACCAACTTCAGGGTGCTAAGTATTTTTCAAAAATAGACCTCAGATCCGGATATCATCAGCTCAGGTTTAGAGAGAGTGACATCCCAAAGACAGCCTTCAAGACTCGGTATGGTCACTATGAGTTTGTAGTTATGTCTTTTGGACTAACGAATGCTCCTACAGCTTTTATGGATTTGATGAACAGGGTGTTCAAGCCGTATTTGTACATGTTCATGATTGTATTCATAGATGAAATTCTCATATACTCTTGGAGCGAAGAGGAGCATGCCGCTCATTTTAAGGTGGTGCTATAAACTCTTAAGGATCGTCAGTTGTATGCTAAATTCAACAAGTGTGAGTTTTGGTTAAACTCAGTAGCATTTTTTGGTCATGTGGTGTCAAGTAAGGGTGTACAAGTGGACTCTCAAAAGATAGAAGCTATGAACAATTGGCCTAGACCAGTTAGTCCTTCAAATATCAAGAGTTTCTTGGGTTAGTTGGTTACTGCAGGAGGTTCGTGGAAGGATTTTCATCCATTGCAGCACCATTGACTAAGTTGACCTAGAAGAAAGTAAAGTTTCAATGGTCGGAGGACTACGAGAAGAGATTTCAAGAGTTGAAGACTCGACTCACCTCAGTATCAGTGTTGACTCTACCTGAGGGTACCGATGGGTTTGTGGTATATTGTGATGCCTCAAGGATCGGCCTTGGTTGTGTATTAATGCAGCACCGTAAGGTAATAGCCTATGCTTCCAGGAATTTGAAAGTCCATGAAAAGAACTATCTAACTCATGACCTCGAGTTGGCAGCGATAGTATTTTCCTTAATGATTTGGAGACACTATCTATACGGGGTCCACGTGGATGTGTTTACGGACCACAAAAGCCTACAGTACATGTTTACCTAAAAGGATCTAAATCTACTTCAAAGAAGGTGGTTGGAGCTTTTTAAGGATTATAATATGAGTGTCCTTTATCATCCAGGCAAGGTCAATGTGGTGGCAGACGCTCTTAGAAGTCTTTCTATGGAGAATGTGTCCATACAAATGAGAAGAGGAAAGAGTTAGTGAAGGATGTGCATTGGCTTGCATGACTAGGAGTTCATCTTGTTGACTCAATAGATGGTGGTGATATTGTTCAGAATGGATCAGAGTCTTCTTTGGTGACCGAAGTAAAGGCTAGGCAAGATGAGGATCCTATTTTGGTAAATCTGAAGGAGGCGGTTCAGAATCAAAAGGTGGAGGTTTTCTCCCAAGGGGGAGATGGTGTACTACGATATCAGGGTCATTTGTGTGTTTCGGGTGTTGATGACTTGAGGGAGCGTATGTTACATGAGGCTCATGGATCTAGATATTCTGTACATCTAGGTGCTACCAAGATGTACCGTGACCTATGGGAAGTCTATTGGTGGAATGACATGAAGAAGGACAGAGCAGATTTGGTGGCAAAGTGTCCGAATTGTCAACAGGTAAAATTTGAGCATCAAACACTTGGAGGTGTGCTTCAAGACGTTAGCATCCCTACTGGGAAGTGGGAGGAAATCAATATGGACTTCATTACAGGGTTGCCTCATACTCGTTGTTGGTATGACTCCATATGGGTGATTGTGGATAGGTTGACCAAAGCAGCTCATTTCCTACCAGTCAAGACTACCGACTCAGTAGAGGATTATGCTAAATTGTACATTTGAGAGTTAGTTCGGTTGCATGGAGTTTCCTTGTCCATAATATAAGATAGAGGTACTAGTTTACATCCCAGTTTTAGAGATCGTTTTAGAAGGGACTTGGTACTCAGGTCAAGCTTAGCAGCTTTCCACCCGCAAACAGATGGTCAAGCTAAATGGACCATTCAGACTCTTATGGATATGTTGATAGTGTGTGATTGATTTCAAGGGCAGTTGGGATGATCATTTACCTCTCCTCTAATTTGCATATAATAACAGTTACCATTCCAACATTCAAATGGCTTCATTTGAGGCTCTTTATGGGTGCAGATGTAGATTGCCTATTGGTTGGTTCGAAGTCAGTGAAGCTATGTTGATAGGACTAGATTCAGTTCATGAGTCTATGGAGAAATTTCAACTTATAAGGGAAAGGTTGAAAATAGCTCAGAGTCGCTAAAAGTCTTATACGGATGTGAGGAGGAGAGAACTTGAGTTTGAAGTTGATGATTGGGTGTTTTTGAAGGTGTCTCCCATGAAGGGAGTGATGAGGTTTGGAAAAAAGGGGAAACTTAGTTTCCATTATGTTGGCCCATACCGGATTATGAGACGTGTTGACAAGGTGGCTTATGAGTTGGAGTTGCCCTCAGAATTGGCGTCAGTACATCCAGTTTTCCATGTGTCACTTTTAAAGAAATGCATGGGTGATCCAACTTTGGTTGTTCCGGTGGAGAGCGTAGGTGTGAAGGATAGCCTTAGCTACGAAGAGGTCCCGGTTGAGATTCTTGATCATCAGGTTCGAAAGCTAAGAAACAAAGAAGTAGCCTCAATAAATGTTTTGTGGAGAAATCACCATGTTGAGGGAGCTACGTGGGAAGCAGATATGATGGCTAAATACCACCATCTATTCCTTTACGGTTCAGTTCCAGCTTGAGGTATCAGTTCCCTCCTTAGTATTCTATTCAGTTTCATGTTCAATTCATCTATTCTACTTTCTTTCATGTCAATGCATGTACATGTGATTCATGAATTCAGTTCAGGTATGTATTTTAGTCTGCAGTCAGTCACTCCGTCAGTTTTAAACTCTAGATGTTCAGTATTTGGGATGACAGGTTTTCCCCAGTGATTCAGTATGTTTACTCCACATTCGAGGATGAATGTTCTCAAGGGGGATATATTGCAATACCCCCGAAGTCCCTAAGATTAGACTCAAAGTTTGAACCAGAGAAAATAGGAAAAATCTGCACTTTTGCACCAGAATGACTCATGGTACGAGTCGTGAGACAAAGTAACGGGTCGTAGGAGAATTCTTGAAGAAGACCCGGAGTCTAAGTGTCCAAACCACGACTCACACCATGAGTCGTGGTATGTAGGTATGACTCGTTTCCAGGGTCATGGAGAGGATATGGGGATTACTGACTTAGGAAGACACGAGTCATGGTATCACTCATTATGAGAGACGATGAGTCATGAGAAGGGTCGTAAGTTGGGGAAAATTCTGTGCAAGAAGGAGAAGTCACGAGGGATGTTATGACTCGTGGTAGGAAACTACGAGTCGTGGGATGAAGTCGTGGAAAGTTTCAGAGGAAAAAGGTTAGCAGTTGAGACTCAAGGACCATGAGTGACCTCACGACTCGTAGTGTCTTGTAACGAGTCATGAGATGGACCCTTGGAGACATTTCGAGAAGGTTACCACATGACCAGTGGTGACCACGAGTGGCGACCACAAGTCGTTACTTCAGGGTATGACTCATGGTGAGGCCCGTGGTAACTGGCAGTTGTATTTTTCCTGCAAATTTAGTAAGGGTAAATTCATAATTCCTATGCCTCTAAGTCCTAAACTACGTCGTTTTAAGCTCAATTAGAATGGTTTAATGGGTTCTTAACCAATCTTAAGTCATTCTACTCCATGCATGAAAGCTTAGAGTGTTCCATTGGAGATAAAGCTTGAGAATTCCCCAATTCCTTCTCCAATTCCTTTGATCTTTCAAGGGAGAGTGTAAGATCAGATTACCCAGGTATGTAGGGTTGTGAATGAGAGTCCCTCTTCACTCTCATGCCCCAATTTCCCTCTATGTTCATGAATTCAAGTATTAAGGTAAATTTGATGATTTTATGGGGTTTTAACCACAAATTCTTGGAATTCTCTTTGATTTGATTATGGATCAATCCCATTTATGTTCTAAATTTTGTTTTAAGATCTATGGGCAGATTTTACATTCAAATTGATTATAATTTTTTGTCGATTTCAAATCCAAGTCAATCTATGACCATTTATGCAAAGTTTCATGAAAAATCAAGTTATGATTCGATTACGGTTTTGATCTTCCTAAGCCTTAATTATGATTTTTGATTTATGATATGATTTCTTTTCAAGTACTCTTCATATATTTATGAATGTCAAGTATATGAATTTTTACAAATATGCATGTTCGTCATGATTTATGAAATTATGACTTTTGGCCGACTCACGGGCCCTTATTTATGGCTAATCATGTATTTTAAGTATGTTATGATCTATTTGGCCATGAACTTCATGAATGATTTCACGATTACTATATGAGCCTCATGTGCATGTTTTTAGGAGCAATGTCTAGTACCGAATAGATCCGGCGTTCAGGTAAACCTAGTGGTCTCAAAACTATGTGCCACCATAGGTATATGTACTTATGGATTTTCCCCTTGTGATATCACATCATGCATGTCACTTTCCTGGCAAGCCTAGGACATCTCTACCCACTTGAGCAAGATAGTTAGAGCATCATGTAAGCTCTATCATGATGGTGTCGGTTAAGACGAGTCCGCCCATTGTTCCTCATAATTTATGCATTGTCATGTATATGTTACTTCGGCTCAAGCTATGTTTTATAAGGTTTCTCCTATGATTATGTTTATGACTGGATTATGAATGGTTTGAAAACCTTGAGCCCTTATGTTTATATTACGATATTCACTTCGTGTTCATATTGTCCTACTTTTTTGAACTCTTATGTATCTTTAACTGTCTGTTTTTACTTACCTTTCATACTCAGTACATTCCAAGTACTAACCGCATACTCTATGTTGTATCATTTCATGATACAGGTCCTAGGGATCAGTCTCAGCCGCACCATTAGTCCTGCTTCCCCCTTCAGTCCTGTTAGCCTGTGGTGGTGAATCCTCATCCTATGAGGACATTCTGTTTAATCATTGTTATGTTAATTGCGTTACAGATATTGTCGAGATAGTTGAGGATGCTGTCCCATCAACTCATCAATTATGTTAGAGGCTTTACAAATAATATGTAGAAAATCAGCTTGTCAGTGTTGATTATGTTTTAGATTGATATATATGCAGACTTACGCTTAAGCATGTTTTATTTTATCAGTTTTCGCTTGTTGTATGCTCTTAGCGACTATGTTCATGCCATGGGTTGACTTGGAGCCTCTCGGGGTTCCTTATCCCATGTCTCTATCCGGACCTATGTTTGGGTCTTGACACTCCAGTATTCAGATGGCCCTGTTTGAGGCATTATATGGTATGAGGTGTAGATCTCCTATAGAGTGGTTTGAAGTTGGTGAAGCTACCTTCATAGAACCTGATTTAGTGCATGAGGCCATGTAGAAGTTTCAGCTTATCAGGGAACGACTGAAAACAACTTAAAGCTTACAGAAATTGTATATAGATGTAAGGAGAAGGGAGCTGGACTTTGTTGTGAATGATTGGGTATATCTGAAAATTTCACCTATGAAAGGGGTGATGAGTTTCGGGAAGAAAGGAAAACTCAGTCCTAGATATGTTGGTCCTTATAGAATCTTGAGACACATTGATAATATGGCTTATGAGCTGGATTTCATGTGGAGTTAGCATTGGTGCACCCAGTCTTCAGTGTGTCATTGTTGAAGAAATGCATCGATGATCCAACCTCAGTAGTTCCTTTAGATATTGTTGGTGTAAAGGATAGTCTCTCTTACTAAGAAGTACGGTTCAGATTCTAGACCGTCAGGTTTGAAGCTGAGGAATAAGGAGGTTTCTTCAATAAAAGTTTTATGG
Organism: Datura stramonium; assembly: GCA_018107945.1. Lineage (NCBI taxonomy): Eukaryota > Viridiplantae > Streptophyta > Magnoliopsida > Solanales > Solanaceae > Datura > Datura stramonium. Next base: position 14,853 of record JACEIK010010125.1, read on the forward strand.
AGGAATCAGCTAGTTGAAGGGGTTACATGAAAGTAGAAATAGATATGATGGCTAGATACCCTCACATATTCCCTTTCATCTCAGCTTCAGTATCAGGTACTAAATTCCTCCTCAGTACTCTATTCAGTTCCATACCCATCAGCTCTATTCATGTTTTTAGCGTGCACCCTAGTTGCATGAATTCAGTTAGTATATCTATTCACTTCAAACTCAGACACTCCTTCAGTAATCAGATTATAGTCTTCAGTTCGGGATTGCATCTCTTTCCCTAGTCTTTCAGCTTACTTAGCCTTCATTCAAGGACAAATGTTCCCAAAGGGGAGATATTATAACACCTCAAAAGTTCCTTTGATCAATCCCAGACCTGGAATGAAAAACCAGAAAGAAACTAGAAAATTATTGCCTTGGAACAACTCAACCAATGAGTAATTTTCAAGACCAACGATCCGTCAAGAGAGTCATTGTTAGCTCTACAAATTTTCTCTTAAGTACCAATGAGATGGAGCGACTCATTGTGCAATGTAACAAGTCATCCTGTTGCTTGTTATAACCCAGTCTAAAAAACCTGTCAAATCCTTCTTCCAAATGATGGGCCAAACGATGAGTCATTTTTTGATGTAATGACTCATCCCATGAAGCTATTGGAAGAAATCCATAAAATGCTAAACTTCCCCCAGTGACAACATTTGGAAACAACGACCCATTCAAAAAGGGGTCATTCTATCCGTCCGTTGGGGGAGATCAAGAATTTGTTCAAAGATTTATCCAGTGACAATGAGTGGACCTAACGACCTATTGTTCCATCTAACAAGTCATTGTTCCCATCCATTGGTCAAGTCAAGAAACTGTTCAGGTTTCATCTAGTGACAACAACTGGGTTCGACGACCTATTGTACCTAATAACAAGTCGTTCTATTCCTCCGTTGTGAGAAGTCTATAGAACTGGAATGTCCAGCTCAGGAAGGACGACTGGTCCCAAAAATTTGTGGTCACAGCCAATGCATCGTTGTGTGACCCATTGAGTCGATACATGCAGTTTTCCAGATTTTTCTCTAGGGGCACTTTTATAACTTCCCGCTATTTTAGTTCCTAAACTATGTAATTTTGGGCATAATTTCAAAGGTTTTAGAGGGGTAAACAGTTCTTCTCCCTCATTCCCCACTTAGATTTTCAGAATAACATTCGTAAACTCCAGAGCTCCTCTCAAGCAAGACCTAGTGCTTCTTCTCTCCCTCAAGGTTTCAAGTGCTTTTCTTAAGGGTTCTTCTCCATGTATGGGGGATTTCAACAAGAGTTATCCTTTCACCCTTATGTCCCAAAAGCTTTTAGAAAATATTGATATCTCAATCCCATCGAAAATCATGTCTTAGGATTTTTGTTCAGTTATGAGTTCCCTTATTACTTCAATGTTCTCAAGTCTCCTATGATTTCTAGTATGTGATATTCAAGGCTTTACAAATTTTGGTGCAATCCAAGGTGGCTAAATATGGAGGATAACTTGGGAGGGTGAAGGATTGACGAGAGCGCAAGGTGGCCATGTTTATAAAGAAGATGGGCTAATGTTTCAAATGGCATTTCCTTGATTTCAAGAAAAAGAAAGAGAACCAAACAAGGCCCTTACTCATCAAGGGCATATTTGTAATAGTCTCTCCTTTTTCTTAGATAAACTCTACTTCTTTTATTTTTCATAGGAGATTTTTATGACTTTGAACAAAGAATATTTTGAGTGTAATAAATTTCTTAGCTTTTGTCTAGCTTTGGATTGTTAATTGTGTAGAGAGGAGGGTTGTAAGGGAATCATCTCCCTTGACGTCTTTCTAAGAACTTGGTTCTTGTTGAATTGCGGATTTGGGGTCCTTGTTCATTAACAAGGTTTCTTTGTCCTTCTAATGTTGTGTCAAGTTAGTTATCCTTTACTTTTTCTTGTATCATTCGGTATATAGAGATTGAATTAGTATTGTTCTTATAATAATAATCTTGGGATTTAGGTATTAAATCAAAATTTGAAAAAACAAATTCAAAAATTCAAAAAAAATCCGGAATATGTTTTTGTTTAATTTGTTATTTTTGACACTAGATTCTTGTTCCCTAGTGTTTTTTGAGTCTATATCTTATGTTTCTCTTGAAATTTGAGTTTTGGACTTGATTCTACCATTGGAGACCTTGGAGCTTGAAGACTTGAAAAAATTGGCAATTGGGTCTTAGTGGTGGAGCTTGATTTGTCATTTAATATTGATTGGGTTTTTTTTTTCTACAACAAGGGGAAAATAATCCTAAAGTTTGAAGTGATTTGGAGTTGTAGAGAACCTTCTACCATTAAAGACTTTGAACGTTTGAATACTTTTTAAAAATTGCAATTGGGACTTTTTGAAGCTTAATTTTGATTGGATTTTATTTTCTACATCAAGGAGAAGAAAATACTAAATTTTGAAGTGATTTGGAGAAGTTTTGATCAAGGGTTTTTTTTTTATATTCTTGATATTCTTGAAGACCTTCATACCTTCAAGATGAAGAAGGAGATTCAAAGGTACATTTTGATCCATCTTCATTCTTTGATTTTTGGGAAAAAGAATTAGTCGGTCCATTTGTGGATTTATTAGTTGAAAAAATCTAATTTGTTAAAAATAAAACCACATGGACGCCACGTAAGTGCCCGGTAAGCAGAAATCTGCCACTGGACTGCCAACAAGGCAGCCAACTCAACAGCCTAGTTAGCAGCCACGTCAGCTGACTCAGCGCCAGTCAACAGCCACATCAGCTTAAGCAGCTCTAGCCTTCCCCACTCTCATTACTGGCATGTGAGTATCACTTTCAGAGAGCAAGTGTGCAGATTTTTGGCTTTTTAGCCAAACTTTTTCTAAGTGTTAGGACTTTTTTAGACCCCAAAATTTTTCTAAATGTCCGAACTTCACGGTTCTTCTTCCAAACTCATTTGTCTTTCGAATTTCTACACTAATTAACATCTAATTAACACATTTAATTAGTTTTTTAATTAATTCTTCATCTTTTTTCATTTCTTTAATTTTCAAAAACTACTAACATTAAGTACTTCACCTACTTTTTGTTACTTAATTTTTTTAGTCCGATTATTTTTTGTGCTTCTTCTTCTACATTTTCTTCTTTATTCTCATTGAACTTTCTTGTTTCCATAATGTTATCTTGAGCCTTTCTTCATTGAGTCAACAAGAATCCATTCTATACCTCAAGTTGAGTTTGGCCACTTGAAACTCAATGAATTAGACAAGCTACAATCCTTAGCCGTGGCAATGTGAGGCATGTAAGGTAAGCTTTCCTTGAGCGAGTGTGAATTATTTTCCTAACTTAATGAGTTTGATTTCTTTGTTTTTGTTTCTTCCATAGGCACGATGGCCATTCAAGAAGAGGAGACTCGGGTGCCCATGGGGAACCCACCTTACTTGATTCGATGCATATGATCTCTCGCATGGATGGGAGGTTTGATAACATAGAAAATCGCTTTGTGGCCCTTGAATCAAGCAATAGAGACTCTTCTTATACTCATTTCTATCACCATGAACAACAAGTGGAGTTCATCATGACTCCTCTTCCCCGATATCACTAAGGACTTTTCATAGAATGTGCTATCCCACCTCCACCACTTCCTTACCATCTTCTATCACTCTATTACCTACTACTACCCTACCATATATTCCTCCGCCACAACCCTATGTTCCTCCAAAACCACCACATGTTCCTCCACCACACCCATATATACCTTTTCCTCCACCAAATACTCGCCTTCCAATTCGAAATGTCCGTCCAATCAATAATGTCGAACCTTTGGATGGTCAATTCTATGAGGAGTTTCAACAGGAGTTTGATGATGTTCCCAATGAGTAACACAACCATATGAGAGGGACATACATGAATTTTCAAGGTCCTCGTGGAAGAGGGGGTCGGCATGGTCCAATCCATCACGTGGGTAGAAATGGGAGTGATTATCAAAGAGATGGCCACCGTGGTCACCGATACCATGATGATTTCTATGTTGAGGATCCTTATGGGGTTCATGAGTTCAATGGCAACAATGTAGGTCTTGGAGATGATTCTCAACTCCATCAAAGTGACTCTTCCTTCATTCAAAGGTGAAAGCGCCTCGGATATCTTTCTTGATTGGGTGATGCAATGTGAAAGGATTTTCTTAAAATATGAGATGTTCGATGTCTGGAAGGCGTCTTATTCCATTGCTCAATTTGAGGGCTTTTCTTCCACATGGTGGGAAACTCAAGTCAAGGAACGAAGGATGCATGGTTAGTCTCCCGCCCCACCTTGGGAAGAGTTGAAAACAATTTTGAGGTAGAAGTATGTTTTCGAGAGGTACTTCCGAAAGCAACTAAAGAAGATCTACACTTTACAGAAAGGCACCAAAAGTGTAAAACAATACTATGATGAGTTCCAACTCTTGAAGATGCGGATTGATTTTGATGAAGATCCTTTGAATGTTATGACTCGATTTAGAGTTGGGTTTAGTAAGGAGATTGCTTCCCGCATGAGACTCCACCACTATCGTGATGTTGATGAGACTCTTGAGGTGGCTATTGAGATAAAGGTGGAGCTCCAAGAGGAGAAGCTTTACAAATCAAGGGGTTTCAAAGGTACTTGAAATTACAACAAAATTGGAGGAACTTCTTCTTCTAATTTGCAAAAGAAAAAGGGTACCATGCAAAATGTAAAGAGGGCTGTTGTCGAAAGTAATCAAG
>JACEIK010010125.1:32344-44962 GCA_018107945.1 Datura stramonium
GGACCGGTAGGTTAGCTACAGTACCAGTGGAGTTGTAGACATCTGAGTAGAGGTATATAGATTGAGATGTGCTCACCAGGACTTATGGGGGCCCGAACGAGTTATTCCGTGCTGATTGCACCTCCTGGCTTATGGGGGCTAGGTGGGGTTCTTATATGAATTCTTGTCTTCTAGTTGTAATGTAGAAATGTATAAGTATGCAGTCTTAGCTTATGTACATGTAGTGTCAGTTTGATGCAGATTACGAATCAGTAGGCGTACAGGTTTATCTTTTGGCTCTTATTTTATTTACTTATAGTCCTATTCATCTTATCTATTTCCTTACATATTTGGTACATTTTCTACTGACGCCCTTCTGGGGCACTGCATTACGTGCCTGCAGGTACATATAGACGAGGAGCAGGTTCCTCATAGTTCCAGTCAGCCGTATATAACCGTCAGCTCCCTCCTTTTGGGGCTTGTGTGATAGAGGTTTATTCCTTTTGTTTGTATAGTATGGGTAGGTCGGGGCCCTGTCCCGACCATCTTGTTACTCCTACAGGCTTGCATATTGTTTTACTTCCCTGTGGTTAGATAATATCAGTCGTGTGGGGCCCATATGTGTTTTAGATGATGTGTGTTGGCCGTGTGGAGCCCTGTTTAGCTGTTGATTGGTGGCCTTGTCGGCCCGCATAGAACTCCGTATGATTTTTTGTCTTTGGTTAGCTGTTTACTTTCACAAGGGCAATAGGCCTTGTCGTCCAGGGGTGTTATTTACAGCCACTCTATAGCCCGTTAGTTTCTTAATTCCAGAGTTAGAGTCAGCCTTTACCGGAGGTGCTTAGGCTCAGTCAGCTCAACAGTTCAGGTCCTAGTAGGACAGCAGGTGCCAGTCATTCCTCCCAAGGTGGGGCATGACAACTTACTAGAAAGAGTGGGCGTAACGTAGTCTCTATGGGATTTAACCTCAACTCCAAGTTGGGTTCTGTATTTTCTTCGACCTTTTACACTACCAAAAATTAGAGTGGACTTGAGTAGGATCAAATTTTATTGCATCATTGTCGGGTACAACAGCATAAGCCCTATCTAGCCCTATTAGTTTAGTTTGCTTGCTTAGAACTATTCTTTTACCTTCTAATTTGTTTTTTCTATTTGGGACAGGATCATGGCTGCTCCACCAGTATGATTGGAGAATGTGTTTGTAGAAGTCAACAAAGAAATTGACTATGCAAGCGCCATTGTCCCACTAAGAGTGAATGCTACGTCTTTCAAGAGAGACGGTAGCATTTACCCCATGTTAAAGGCAGAGGGATAGTTTCACAACTCCACAAATAATAGCCCTCATCAGCATTTGAAGAACTTTTGGAGGTGTGCAACCTCCAAAAGTAGAATAATATTTTCTATGATTCCATTCGGCTTAGAGTATTCAAATACTCTTTGGCCGGTGAAGCGAGAGAATGCTTGCATAGGCTACCTTCGAATTCAATCCATACATGGCAAGAGCTTTTGAATGTCTTCCTAAAAATGTGGTTCCCACCTAGTCAGAAGGCAGAGCAGCGGGACAAGATCTTCTACTTTCAAAAGCTCCCTAGGAAGCAATTGTTTGAAGCTTAGGAAAGGTTCAAGCAATATATACTTCGGGCGCCTAACCACGGGTTCCCCGATCATATTTTGCTTAAGAAGTTCTATACAGTTTTAGAATTTTTGATGCAGTATATTGAAAATAATGTCATGGAGGATATTCATAGATAAGATATTTAATCAGATTGCCATTATTTTGATAAGTTTGTAATTTACCAACTCATAAGGCTTTAAAACATGAGCTTTTGCTTAGTTTTCAAGTCATTTGAGAGGATTTTATGCTCTTTCTTTTTAGTTTTTTCAGGTATTTAATTTAAGGAGAGAGAGAAAGAACTTGGAAAAAAACATGGAATTAAAAAGGAAGACTAATGTTTGACTAGATGGGGTCGGTGCTCCACCGGATGGAGCCGATGAAACGCCAACTGAAATGCAGGAGCTTAATGGCCCAAAGAGGAAGGTGCACAAGTGTAACGTAGGTCAGCACCGGCGAACCTCTAGTTCCAGCTCCGGTTAGACCCAAGTTCACTGCCCTCGCACCTGTGATACAGCCGCATTTCGTGGATGGGCACCGGCGGAACACCGGTGACTCACAAGTGACACCGCTTGTAGGAAGGGAAAAATCATCCAGCATGAGATTTTAGGAGCATTTTTGACCTATTTCTATACATTCTTTGGAAAGTACCATCTCATTCCATTCCTAATTTTTAGAAAGTTAGAGAGAAATTTTGAGTAGCTTTTTCTTCTTCTTCTTCAACCTCCATTGAAGACAATTTTGAGCTTGAATTGAACTTTTGATGATGAATGTCATAATTTTATTTGTTGATTTAATTTTGCATTTCTCATCAATGAGCAGCTAAATCTCTTTGCTAGGGGTGTGTGCATGAATTGGGGTTAAATTAGATTGAGTATTGCTAGATTAATTTTTTAGTTGCTAATTTAATATAAATTTGTTGTTGTTCCACAATTTATAATTAAATTACTCATAGTTTCAAATGTGGGTTATGTTTATTTACTCTATTTTTTCTTGAAAAAGGGAAATTGAGTATGGGTGAGAAAGCAATGATGGGTAATTGGTTGTTGATTGTGTGGGGTTAGGCTAGAGATATCTAAAACCCATAATCATTCATGCATGAGAGATTTGAGTCTAGAAATAAGTCAATCTAACCCAAGTGTTAATGGATATATTGTTTGGGACCTTGAGGTTTGAGAAAATCCAAGGAAAAAGACACCCTAGTGGTTGAAAAACATCGGGTGCCACCATGATCATGGCTATTTAAATTTATGAGTAACAATTCGATTGCGTAGTCATTTCTAATCCAATGGAAGCCACATTCAAAAGCATACCATTAGCTTTCACTCACTTTTGTTAATTCAAGTTGGTTATCTTGTTGATTGATCAATAACTGTTTTTATATTTTAATTTTAATCTTTTCAACACCCAAATTTTTATTTATTTGTTTTTAATACAATCATGCCTCTTAATTTGACTTGATAGAAAACTTTTGTGTCATCTAAGTACTATTCCCTATGGGATTTGACCCCGAAACTCATTCGGTATATTCTTTTTTCAAATGACCGCTTACACTCTCTCTTTATGAGAAGTGAATGTGGACATTATCAAAAATGGCATCGTTGCTGGGGAATGGTGTTAGATAGCCCCTAGTTGATTGTTGAGTTAAATCAATTTAGCATCTTGTGTTTTGTTTTTACAATTGTTGTTGTTTTTGGGTACCTTTATAGGATGACTTATATTGGCCAATAATCTCAAGAAGATTCCACGGATGGTCATATGGATCATGAGGATGATGATCCCATGATGCCAAGACATAGCAGGTGTCATTCGCCTACCACCCACGATAGGGAATGTAGTGTTCCATGTGGCAACACAATGTTACATTTTCTACATATGAAAGGACTCTTTGGAGGTCAGCCAAGTGAAGATGCAAATCACAATCTTCAAAATTTTCTTGATATTTGTGAACCTTTCAACATCACAAATATAAGTCACTAGTCGATTAGATTGAGGCTCTTCTCATTTTCTTTGACTGGGGAGAAACTCTGTGGCTTAAGGAACTCCCTCCGGGATGTATAACTTCATGGAAAAAGTTGACTAAAGCCTTCCTAGATAGGTTCTTCCCTCCATCGAGGATCTTGCAGCTACGAGATGATATTAGCAACTTCAGGAAAATCCCAAAAGAACCTTTACATGGGGCTTGGCTGAGGTTCAAGAAGAAAGTGGCACTGTGTCCCCAGCACGAGCTTCTAGATGGAGTGCTCCTTCAAAGTTTTTGTTGTTTCTTGGACTCCATTAACAATTACATGGCAAATAACATGGCTAGTGGATATTTCATTTACCGGCACTACAGAATTGCTAGAGCTTTGTTGGATCAGATGACTAAAATGAACCGAGCTTGGCACACGAGGGAAACTGATGTACCTCTGAGTGGTGTGGGTTCAATTTTAGTGACCATCGAGATGAGAAAGAGAGACGAGGAGCAAGATGAGACATTGGTAAAAATGATGACCCATCTCGAGTTGATGGCTAAGCATGTCATGGGAATTGGGTCAAAGAATGTTAATGTCATGGGGACTCAAGGTCAAACGCAGTATGCAAGGAAAACCTCACCACGGAGGCATGAAGAAGAATTCCAATTCATGGAAAATCAAATGGGGGGTTCTCGTCGGGGTACCAAGGTGCCAATCAAAGCCTTTACCGCCCAAGGGAAGATCAATTATTGTTGGAGGAACTGTGACAACCAGGGCTGGGTTGATCATAATGAAAGATTGGGTAACCAAGATCAAAATCGTAATGGGGAATGTTATCACCAAAGCTCAAATCCATATGTTCCCCCTCCAAAGGCTGAAAACCCCCAATTACAACCTGGTGTGAGCGATATGGGATGCTCAAAGATTGAAAGAGACGATGGGCTAAGATTCAAAGTGAATAGCCAGCAAGTAAAAAAATACTTGGGAGTGACGATAGAAATCAACATAGTGGAAGTTGCATACCTAGATGAGCCGTAGAAAAACACCTTTGTTGTTCCATGACATTAAATAAGATGCTTCTTGGGAGGAAACCCAAGTGTTTTGATGTTTTGATACCGTGATGCTTTATTGATTTTGTTGCTGTAGAATGATTGGATGAGAAACAAGGAGAAGGAAAATAGGGGGGCCACCATGCTAGACCGATAAAACATCGATACTCATGAGAAAGTCGCTGCCCACATGCAGGTGGAGTCCATAATATGAGGGAAAAGATGATAGAACTTATGGGTCATCTACGAAATGCCGGTGCTAATTCGCGAAATGTTGGTTCATCGCTATTACAACCAGTGTACCTGGGAAGGATATATGAACTGTGAGCCACCAGTTGAACATAGGTGATAGCCCACGAACTACCGTTCAATGGAAACTTTCAAACAGTGAATTGGGCACAAATGGAAGCCACCGGCGCTTGAAGTGGCGAAACGCCCTTACCACCGGCGGTCGCCGATTCACCGCAGGTAGAAGTATGTGTTTTATTTAAAATCTTGAACCGCCTCATTGACCAACACGACCCAGGTTTTTAAAACCGGTCAAACTTTCTATTAAATCACCACAAACCCTTCATTTTCAATTTCCCTTTTTCCCAACAACTCACTTTCCCATAAATTCCACCTTCTCAACTTCCCTCCATTAAAACCCACCATTGACACAAACCTTTCTACTACCCAAGTACTCTCCCTCTATTCAACCTATAAAAACCCCCATTTCCCATTCTCTTCTTCTCGCTCCTACTCACTCAAACTCCCTCTTCTTTCACTCTTTGGAACACCATTGCTAGTCAAGCACAAAGCTGTAGTTCGTTCATTTTTTCCCAATTCTCAATTTGGTATGTGTTCATGAACTCATACATTGCTTTAATCTTACTGACTATTGAGAATGCGAATCATATTTCATCTGATATTTTAAATACTTATGCTCCCCATTCCCCATTTTTGTGCTTTTTCATTGTGGAATAATTCTCATCATGTGGGTGTGTTGGGAGTTAAATATTATTTGCATATTGTTTTTGTGAGTGTTCATTTTTTAAAGTATGAGGTGAAGTATGTGTTGGATATAATAGTTGGGGGTGGAGTATGAGTAACCCCAGGTGCTAAAAAGGCACGATTTGCCTAATGATAGATCGGGCAACGTTGTTCTTAAGGGCAAATTGTCAAGTTGGTTTATTTTGCTGTTTGAATGGGTGATTATTAATGTGAGAAGGTGTGAGTAAGGTTTGTTTTTGGAGAGAAATTTTGGCTAATTGGTTTGAGACAAAGCTGGTAGATGGCATGCCACCGGTGACACGTCGATCAAGATCGCCAAAACGCCAACTGAAGCACAGGTGAAGGGCTTGAGGATTCAGGCCACTACCCAACACCTATGATTCACTAGCACTTCAGGGATCATGACCAGAGAAATGCTAGTGTAGCACCATAGGGATAACAGTTTTGATTAGAGAACTGCCCAAACCTATGACTCAGTGGCATTTTTCTGGTTACCACCAACATGTCGCTGCTTGAGTCGTCGGTGCTACAGATGCTTGCTTTCACTATTTCAGCTTATTGGTCATCTAATCCTTAGAGTTTTGTTCCTTATCTTAGCATAGCTATTGATTTCTCTTTGGTGTTTTGTTGCGGAACTAACATTTATTTGCAGCATTATGTCCACCTCTCGACAATGTAGCAAAGGGAAAACACCAATAACTGATGCCACAGTTCCAGGTGCAGAGTCCGATGAGGAAATGCGGATTACTCAACTCCTCTATGGGCTTAATAAAATAAATAATTATTATGTTAAATGTAAGGAGCACCGATCTATCACTGCAGAAGCTCAATTTGAGAGTGACTCCTGCAAGGAGGACTTTCCGGATATTTATGATCAATTTCAAATTCGAGACTGGGAGCCTTTCACAATGCCCTTGGATCCTTATTTTCCTGAGTTGGTGAGGGAGTTTTATGACTCTTATAGGGCATGATAGGACACCTTGAAACATAAAGGAAGAGTTGATAAGATGCCATGTTTATCATTGATGCTGATATGGGGTCAAGAAGTTCCCATTACCCTAGAGGAAATAAACTCTATTTCTTAGGCTTACCCAATGACTCCAAGTCGAGATTTCAAAAGAAAATTGGACGACAAAGATGATAAATTTGAATGTGTGGTCGAGATAATTATGTGGGTAAACCGTATTGGGCTATAACAAAGAGCATGATTCACCAGCATGATCTCAAGTTTGAAGCAAAAATATGGCTCAATTTGGTATGTGCTCGTATAATTTCCTCCAAGATCACAACTCATGTGCCCATTGAGACTGCAATCCTAGTGGCATTCATCATGGATCAAAGACACATAAATGTGGGGGAGATTATTTCTAAGGAATTCAAAAGGAACGCCAGGCAAAAGGCAACTTCTATGCCCCATCCTGTTTTCATCAGACTTCTTTGCCTTCATGCCAATTATCCCCTATTCAGGCCATTGGAAAAAATAGTGAGGGCTGAGGGAGTGATTACTCTGCCACTAAAACAGACAAGGATGCCCCAAGTTCAAAACGTCCCAAGTTGGCCATGGAACCAGCAACTCCTTCACTTTTAAGGCCCCATGAAAATACAATAGTTTCATCACCAAAAAACAGGGCTACCTCATCATCAACGATGGGAATACTGTAGATAACACATAAGGCCCGGGCTCGTGAAGCTCAATTGTTGAAATTGGGAAACGCTATTCCCTCAATGATTCAGTAAGCTATTAAAAATGTCATGAAACCGGTTATTGAAAAATTGGGAGGTTTATGTGTGAGAGTTGAAGTGTTTGAATGTAAAGTGGTAGCCATAAGGACAGAACTTGACAACTGCAAAAGGGCACTGCCATCGAAGGATATCAATCTGAATATACTTGTCACAATCAATTGGAGTGAACATCTGGACCCATAAGGTCTCAACTACCACAAATAAATAACTGAAATGCCGGTAAGACCAAGACTATGCTAAACTAAGCAATGCAAAGCCGACTAGGCCACAAAATGAATAATACTATACATACTAAGTCCACAAAGCCTCTAATGAGTAAACTGAACTAATGGTCGGAATAGGGCTCCGAACTACCCGTAACTATAACTAAAAATCAAGCTAAAATACCTAAGCCTAGCTACAGAAAGAAAGGAGCATACCAACACATCCGCTTATCTCATGAAGCACTACTGCAACTAGCAATCCCATTCTCTGCCTACACCTGCAGCACGAATGCAGGTCCCCAAGCGAAGGGACTTCAGTACGAATGAAATGTACTGGTATGTAAGGCTGAAAATTGTAAATATATAATAACAATGATAACTGAGCCAAAAATTAAGGAATAGTAATAACCTGGAATCCTAGAAACGTAAACCTAACAATAGGTCAATACTAAAGTGCAAATGCAACCAAGTAATGCACAAGAAGAACTATAACTGTAATGCTAGCGGCCAGCCAACCATAAAAGCCATATAAAAATGCCTCCAATCGGTGTACAATATCGGGGTAAAGTAAAATATTTCCAGTCGGTGTACCATACCGAGGTAAAATAAAAATATCTCCAGCCAGTGTACCATACCAGGGTAAAATAAAAATATCGCCAGCCGGTTTACCACATCGGGGTAAAATAAAAATATCCCTAGCTGGTGTCCCATACCGGGGTAAAATAAAAATATTCTCAATCATAATCATAAATGGAGCTGATAGGGCTTATATTGAGTCTATTTAACAAATATGGCATTGAAATGATAAATGATAAATCTATGGCCGGAATAGGCCTCTTTCGTAACATATAAATGCAAGTGAGCACATATACCATGTAAAATTAGCAAATATGCACATATATCACATAAAGATGTCAAATTATATATAAACATGTCAACTCAGTGAATCGACGGACCTTCAGGAGGTAGACAACATAAGAACTTTAGTAGGCTTATAAGCAATGTCCTACAAATAATCATACCAATTTAACGTATTTCTTGAGTGGAAGCACATAGATTCTCATTTATATACAATATTTTAACATTTGGGAACTACATATATATACTGCTCATAGGGTGGTTCCTTTATATGTATCGACAACTATATACTGGAATTATATTATCAAACTTATCACGTTGATGAGCACATATAGTTCTTAATTCATTTGTCTTATTTGCAGGAAAACATTGAAATTATAACTTGGAACTTGGAATTATTTTTCATAACGCTTAGCATATACCTAGAGGTGAGAGCTGAACTACAAACATACAACATATGAGATTTCTGTATAACGTATAAACTCGTATTTACTTAACCAAGTGACCTCTAGGAGACTTCATAGTATTAAAAATTTTGATCTTAACTGATCATTATCATAGCACGTGCTTATACTTACTTAGACATTAGGAACATTGGTACATAGGAGAATCTCTCCTCTAAATTTAGAAAATTCAAATGATAACTCAACAAGAGCTAAACATATGGATGTATGACTTGAATATAATTGAAAGAATTCAACTGTGTATTATAACATGAAAATCATATACTTTAAGACTTCTCACTAGAAAGACTTATAAAGACTTGAGTTTTTAGACTTGTATGCAACTGCAAATACTTGACCGAGACATTAGCATGATTCTTGAAATATGATCTCTTGAAAACTTCCTAGAATAGCATAACACACTTCAAAATGACTTAGGTACATGAAGACATAACTTAAGAATCTGAGATTGGGATTTGTTCATCTTTGGAACTCATAAGAAACTCTCTAAGTGTTATGTTATAGGAAAAAATACTTATAGTCGTAATTGGACGATGCTGGATTAACTTACACAACTTTGTAATTAACTGAGAAGCTTAAGAAATCTAGGCATCACTATGCGTATCTTAGAAGCTTTAGGATTAACCCCTCTAATATTTGAAAGATAATTTCAACACTAGAATGGATAACTTAAAAAAATCGTTTAAGAACATAAGGAAAAACTTCTCTTTAACTTGAGTTACTATCTCAATAACATTCGATTCTAATCATTTCATGAGAAGTTAACACTTTACTGGACATTCATCAACTTAACACATATTGAATAGAAACAACTTTATTTATAACTCTTTTACTAAACGTCTTTAGAACAGGGTTAATCTTCCTAGCTGTTTGTCTAACTTATTCACAATCGTAACCCGTATCATCTAAGTTAATAACCTTTAGCTCTAATTTCCTTATTCATATTAACTTCTTTTCCAAACATGATTTACTCTGCACTCAAGTAATTACTCTCATGGTCATTTTTCCATCAATTCTTACATACACTTACCTCTTTACCTATTTGACAACTTTATCTGCTAAACCTAGTCTTGCTTATATTTAACGTTGTTCAAAGGTTCTAGAAAGAAATTATGGCCAGAGAGCATATGAATCACATATTACCTTAAAAAGTCTAACATTTACTCTTATATTCCCTTTTGATAACTTCACAAAAAGATTAACAAATTAGCCACGCTTTCCTCATTAACATCTATCGACTTAACTTTTTCATTATGTGGCGCTTGCTTAGCTTTAAGTAGGGGAAACATAAAATCTCCATTTTACCTTAAGCACTTTAAAAACATAAAAATATAGGAGGGAATAACCATATTATGAAAGCATCATTTCAATAATCTTGTTTACCCTCAATCGGCTTAGTGTCATCTTCTTAGCTTAAGTTCAATCACACATTTTCGTCTTAGCATTTCTTACCAATTTCACTAAGTGACAAGATATTAACATATATTCAATATCACATATAAAATATACTGAAAAGGACCAGCTCAGGGTGCCCACGTTAACTACGACAACAATCATATAAAACTTACGTCTTTTGCTTCGCATTTGTTCTCTTCAACCATCTTAACGATTCAAGATTTATGCCAAGTACTTCCAACCCTTTGAAAGGAATCATACATGCCTCCATATGACTTTAAAAACATAGGAATATTGATCCTTTCAGTGACTTAGTTTCATGCTTGAAAAACAAGGAAAGGGACGTCTTTACATATCTTAGTACATCGACTCTAATTTTGACGAAAACCTTCCTTTCAAGCATACACCTTAAGGATCCTTCCAAGTACAATTTACAAACACAACAAGAATCAACATCACTTCACCAATGTTCTCAAAAAATTAGGCAGAAACCTGCCACAAGAACACACAAAGAAAGAACAACACAATGCTACAACATTCTCCAAATTTTGACCTCATATACTCAAAGAAATCAAAAAAGAGAATTACTTACCCTTTCTTGAAGATGTTATTAGCTAAAGTAGGAGTAGACTCCTACTCTTTTCTCTGCATAGAACCGACTAAAAACGCAGCGACACCATAATCAATAAAAATACATGTACAAGCCATGAATTTCTTCCAAGGTTATCTTCTCAAAGCCTAAAAGAGACAAGAGTGAAGTTTCTTAATTGGGATATCTTTTCACCATGTCATAGGGCTATTAATTCTATGAATTCTAAAAAAAGATGAGGTGAAATGGAGTAGAAATGAGCTTTTTAGCTAAAAATTACTTCAACTTATAACACTCCAACTCACACTTCATGAAAAAATATGAAGCGGAGGTTGTCAATAAAGAACCCAACTAAGAGGTTGGGGTCGAACCCACAGGGAATATGGAAGATCTAGACTAATGCCGGTAAGTGAACTTGTTGGTGAATTATCTCCAATTTTGGGGGTTTTAAGAAAATGATGGTAAAGCGAAGATTAAAATTGTGATATAAATCAAGATTTGGAAAAAACTAGGGTAAGTGTTCCCCATGGGTTCATAACTACTTCGGGTACACAGACGTGATCAATCTCAATGCTAACTTGTAGAACTGATAACTAGGGTTCATCCAAATGACTGATTCATCCCTATTGGATGACTATACTCAATCACCAAGTCAGGTCTCATGAGCGATTTTAAGCTAACCATTATGAATATGTTCCAAATTTAACTCTTCTGCGACCACAACTCAAGTTAGTACAGTGATTGTAAAGATGAAGGATTTGTTGTAATTCTCTTTTCCTAATCTCTACCTCTCTAGGCTCAAGGAAGTAAAGAATTTAGGCAAGTCCTAATGTTGTACACCATTAAGAAACGTTTAAACATGAAGAGAATACAATATACGATTTTCACATTGGTTTTGAATCACTATTGTGCAACCCTAGTTTGTTAATCCGCCATGGTTCCTACAACCCCTAGTTGTGGAGGTTTTAGCCTCTCATAGTTGTAAGATTATAATTTGCATTCATAGAAAAACACATAATTTAAATACTAACAGCAACAATTGGAAGGAAGTCATATTTGATTATCTATGAACAACCTCAAGAATGATGTAAGAAATCAAGAATTTGATCCCAAGAATTGCTCCTCAAAACTCGATAAAAATTCACAAAAGTAACTATTCAAATGTCTAATAACTCAGTTCTGTCCTTCACTAACTAAAATAAAGCATAAAAGATATTTATATAGACATTTTCCTAAGCTAACAGGGAGTTTTCCGTATCTAGTGCAGACTATGCCACGATTTGTACTACGACCCGTAGCACGATTGTACGGATCGTACCTGTTGTCCGTAAGTTCTTGGTTGCTACAGATCTTGCTAAGTGTTGGTGTCTTGGTACAACTCGTACCTTCCTCCTACGAGTCGTACATTGCTTTTGCGGTTTTTCCCTGACAACTTATTACATCTTCTGGAATTCTTCACAAGTGTTGTGATACGACTCGTACCTTTTTGCCATGACTCGTACTGTTTATTGTGTATGAAGTTCTGCCAAGTACTTAAAATCTCCTTAAGTTCACCATGGCTCCTAGTACAATTCGTACATTGATTCCATGATTTGTGAGTCCATCCGTACCAAGAGTTTGCCTTTGTGCAATTTCTTCTGAATATTTCCACAACTCCAGTTACGGCGGCTCGTACCATTGTGGTACGACTCGTATTGAGAGTCATAGGTTGCCTTCTTCCCAATTAAGCCTTCTAACTTTCATCATGGTTCGTAGTACCTCTCGTACAATCAAGGTAT